>APFE030491982.1:0-31151 GCA_000404065.3 Pinus taeda | reverse complement strand
TTTAACCTTATCCTTTAGAAAAATAGTTCCTTTCCCTTTAATAGCAGTAGGTGAGTTATTTCCAAAGTGACGTTCTTTTCCTTCGTTATTTAATTGAAGGGCATAAATTTATCTTTATCACATGTCATATGCTTTGAGCATGCACTGTCAATGTACCATATATTTTCTTGATCTCCTACATACAAAGCTAAACCACAATTTTAAAATTCTATGGTTTTCTTTTTTCGTACCTTGGACGTTGTTACATTTTATTCATTCTAAAGAGTTGGTCTCATTCTTCTTCTACATTTAGTCTCCTTATGCCCAAAGTTATCGCGAAAGGAATATTTTGTTTCATATTGCAGAGGTGAGAAAGTATTGTAAGAGTATTTCTTTAATCCAATCTCATTCCTTTGTTTTATTTCTTCTCTAGTCATGATAGTTTTATAAGCTACACATTGAGAAGTTTTATGACCAAAATTATGACAAGTGAAGCATTGACCATTGAAGTAGAAATTCCTCAGACTATAGTACCTTTTTGTCTAGTTTCCCATTTGAGTTTGGTAAGGATGGCTTACCTGAGAGACATCTGATCCTTCATTCCTTTGCTAAGAGCTCAATTTTATTGACTTCTTCCCTTTACTGCATTGAGATAGCTTCTTATACTTGTTTCAGAAGATTTTATAGCATTTGATGATTCTCCATTTTATCCAAGGCTTGTTTTTATTAGAGAGCATTGTAATTTGATGATTTCTTCTAGGGTCTCAAATCCTTTAGCAAATCTAAGGTTTAGAACTTTTGTTTTCTTAAATTCCTTTCTTAGAATTACTATTTCTAGTTCTAACTTTTCATTATGCCTCTCCCCTTCTAGAATTTGTTTCTTTAGTTCCTCTTTTGCTAATTTAGCTTCTTCTAGACAAATTTTGAGTTGCGTTATTTATTTAATCACATTATCCTTTTCTTCTACAACATCCATAAAAACATCATCAGATTCGTCAATACATTTACCTTCAAATTCCATAAGCAATTGATATTCTTGATCAGACTCACCTTCACCATTTGAAATACCATAGCTATCTTCGTGTGTGTAGAAACTTTTCTTAATTTCAATCCTTCCTCTAAGATTTAATTTTGCAGAATTCTTCCCTTTTTCATGATTTTCTTTCTAAGGGAATCTAGAAACATAATAACCAACCCTTCCATAAGCAAAACATTTGAAAGGAAGCTTACCTCTAAATATGTGAGTTTCTACTTGGAGTTTCTCTAAGAAGTTTGCCTCTTCTTCATCTGATATGTAAATTAATTCCTTAAGATCCTCCTTTTCTTTTCCTTTAGAAGTAGCTTTGAATTTTGCTTCTCTAATATTTGAGGGACCCCTTTTCTCATTTCATAATCTATTAATATCCCATGAAGTTATTCAACAGTAAGGTTCTTCAAATCCTGTGTTTCTTCAATGGAAGATACTTTCAAATTGAATTTTTGGGTTAGAGATCTTAGAAATTTCTCAATAAGAATTGAATATTTTACTTCATCACCAACATTTCTCATTTAATTAATTATCTCATCTACCCGAAGAAAGAAACTTGCAATATTTTCATCATTATGAATTCTGAGAGTTTCATATTGAATTCTAAATTTTTGAAGTTTGACACTCTTTACCTTAGTGTCACCTTCACAACTTTAGATGATATTGTCCCAGATAGCATTTTTTTTATTCAACTGCATAACCCTCCCAAATTTTGATTCTTCCAAGATTCCCAACAAAGCATTGATAGCATTTGCATTGGTCTCATATTTTCTCTTTTTTGCTTCATTTGTAGGAATGGAGGATAGATATTGATAGCCTCCTTCAACGATTTCCCAAACATCATCTCCAAGTGACTCTAGATAATGTATTGTTATAAATTTCCAAGAAACCAAGTTTGTTCCATTAAACAATGGCAGTTTGATAGATGCTACTTCCTCTTAATTTCTCATCTTGATGAATCTTCCTTCAAGTGATAAACCTTCTTCTGAAGGGCCTTCTCTCATTCAAATGGTTAGGAAAAATACCTAGAGGGGGGGTGAATTAGTATTTTAAACAATTTCAATTTAAATATATTATTTTGATTATTATACGTGATTGTTGTACAGGAAACTAGTGTATGTGTGTAACTATAACTCAAGAAACCAACTTGTATCTAGATAACTTATCTAATAATATGTACAACATTAATCAATGAATTATTATTCCATTATTCATCAATTAAATAGTAAGTATGAGCAGTTAAGAAGGAGGTAGAACATAAACACACACAAGCATATGAACACTGGGATTTTTTATGTGGAAACCCAATGTGGGAGAAAACCACCGTTGTTGTCATCTCTGTCTTCTTTTTTTATTAAAAAAATAATCTTCTTACAATATTGTATTGGCACATACTTTAACAGGTACGTGGGCTCATACCTAAAAAAGGCTATAACCTTCTCTCATTTTCCAGCTCCTACTAGAAGGGAGCTACAACTCACTTTGTGGAGACTGTTATCCTTAGCTCTTTCTGGATCACCTTTCAGAATGTTTCAAAGTATATACACTCTCAACAATTTTGAAATCAACTACTCAAATACTGGATCATCAAATATTCTAATGTAACAAATGCAACTTGATCAATTCAGAATAAATCATACCAATGCATAACCACTCATCAGTATACCAAGTCAAACACTGTGACCCATCACAGAAACCAACTACTACCACTGCAAGCCCTGATCAAACATGCATCGGCTTGTACGTGTTATTTTTATTTATCATACATGTGTATGTACGCACTTCTCCTAAAGAATACCCATGTAAAAATATCAAAATATTGATAACTGAATTTGAATCACTATGCCACTAAATCAATCACCCAAAAAGGTACTGAAGCCAACATAAATCACATAACCAAATATAGATTATCACATAGTGCCATAGTCACTTAGTCAACTTATAATTCATAATCAATTCAACCCAATTAGTATTGTCAAACACATATTATTGTAAGAGAGACTTCATTGAAAGAAAACAACAAACACAAGAAAATAGATCAACCATTATCATCAGTTCATACTACAAAACCCTAGTTGGTGTACGCAACCCTTATAAGGCACTTCTACATATGTATTCACTTTTCATACTTGACACCAGCGTACATATATTTCCATACTGAATAATATATATGCGAGTAGTTAGAAGGATACTTGCATATGTACGCAATCTTACAGAGGCAAACCAGCATATAGATATGAAATCACTGAGTCATGCTTTCACTGAACCTACAAAATATACTTTGCAACCCTTATTGTCTCTTATTCATGTCAGAGTATCATTAACATCACATATCTATCACATTTATATATTTTCAACAAGCAAATCAAACAAATACATATGATCTACCATATTTCATATTTTTTTTAGATGTGTCTTTTCCTTTCTCCTTGGTGCACAACTGTTTCAGATCAAATCATTCATAGAAAATACAAAACTTGCACACCAAACACTTTGAGCTCCATCTCCTTATATAGATTAATCCTTAGCCAATACCTTAGACCAATTCCTTAGTAAATTCGATGGTATTCTTTGAAAAAATCAAATATATGTTGTCAGGCTCATTATTATAGGCTAATACCATTGTAAAGACCCCTGGTATTGAAACTACGATGGTCTAGAAACTATATGCGACATTTCTTCACCATACTTGTGTATATACGTGGCATTTATTGACAAGTCCCGTGTATACTTTCCAAGATTCACCTTTATCATTCCCCTATCTCTCGACTAATATTCCCTTGTCTATCTCACCTGTAGCATTTTCATAACCACCATGTTGATATCTTAATCAAGTAGTTTGTCATCAAGGACAACACATTAGTCATCATTCCAACAAAACATTCCTCCAAATAACCCAAGTCATGGAAGTAGCTCAAGCACTATTAGCAATTCAAGCAAGGAATGATGGGATGTTTGGATATCAATGCACCCTGTTGTACTTTTTAAAAATATTTGTCTATAAAAATTAGACATTTTGTTTCATGTAATGGACATAGTGTCCCAATTGAAAGACAAGGGGTTACTAATAAGGTTCCCGCTTTGTACGACAAATATCCTCTTGTTGATATATAATAAAATACATTTTAATTTATTCTATTTTGTTTTCCAATGTCGCTATGAAATGTTGCACTGCTAATTGAATATATGGATGATTAAATATTATAATGAAGAGATGTGAAATTTGATAATATAACAAATTAATCCAAACATCATATACAAATTCACTAATCAAATTTTAATTTATATGAATTCTGTTGTAAGGCATAGGTCAATTTTTTGATGAATAATAGATTTTAAAAATTACAATAACGAAACTCACGTGTCGATATTTCCCAAAAGAGAGAAAATCTCATACAAAAAATTGGTGAATCCATAACATAAACACACATTGGTGTGTTATGTTATATAAAAGCATCGTGAGGAAACAATTTTGCATGACTGGTGCCTTTTCAGAAAATGAAAACATCAGGGCGTCTAGTTCTTCAAGCATCGATATTGCTTGCAATTAATTCCCCGATGCATTGTAATTCTTAACACACCAGTGTTTTCATATAACTAACACCCTAGTCCTACAAAATATTATTTCCCACCCTAGTGCATTAATAAACTTGAGAGCACTAGTCCTTTTATACCACTACAATTGTATTTTACATGCTTCGTTGTCATTCCTTAAACGAACACATCAAGTTGATTTTGTATATACATGCACCATGGGAGTATACATTTAGGTACCAATGTTCTTTGCATTCAATGCCTTAGTTCTTTTAGTTATGTATGCAGCTCAGCTCTTTTAGTTATGCAGCGAACCGATTCTACTTGTTCCATGAAGCACATCGCAAAAACAACATCCACTGAAACATCGAGCTGCCCACATTTTTTCCTTTGTGATGAAGTTCCATTATAATCTCCGCTTAAACATCTGCTAGCACAAACTGGTGTTTTAGTGGATGATTTTTTTACAATTTTTGTAAATTTTATAACACTAAAAACCTTCATTATAACCTCGGTTAGAAGGTATTTTCCTTGTAATGTGTGGTCCTTAATGTTAATTGGGCATGTCATAAATATGAATTTTAGCAAAGGCCCTAAATTCTTTCGATCATATTGAAAATATCAAAATTTTGGAAGGCCCCTTGATGACATTTGGTCATGTTCAAAAACTTAAATGTTATAAAGGCATGCATTCCATCTTCATGTATTACAAAAGATCAAATTTTTTGTAAGCCGTCATGTCATTTAATCAAATTAAACAATCCCATGTTTTGTGGGTTCCAATTCCTTTTGATTGTCTCAAAAGTATAAAAGTTTCCAGAATCATTGACGCATTTTATTCATAATGAAATATTGATTTTTCTCATGTTGGATTTGTCATGGAAGCATTGATTTCTATAATATTTATGATGACATCCATGATGGTTGGTTAATAGAAAAATAACTATTTCATGCCATATATATTGATAAGTCAAGGACAATGATTGGATTGAATCCAAAATTTTCTTTGAAAATTCCGGAATAAGACGCCCATGAAGGTGCCAATGCCTTATAGTCATCTTAAAACTATCATCAATGCATTTTAGTGAGAATAACATATTGATGCTTGTAAAAAAATTGATGACCATTATCAACTTACAACAATAATATTGTAAGGTGGCCCTTATGTTGTTTAATCTCATCAAAACTATCATATTTTTTGAAGGACAAGTTAAAAAGATCAATTTTATCCAATCCTTGATGACCTGGGCCAAGATGGAAAGATTTATTTTGGTGAATGATCTAATGAAATTATGGCATGTTAAAAGGATCACCATTTATAGAGTATTTGACATGAATATTTTGAAAACACCACTACCTTTCAAGTAGGTTAATGATATAAATTTTCATAGGCTAAGATGAAGAGCTATGAGGAGGTTTCTTAGGAGAAAATTGAGGGTATAAAATAGAAATAAAGATGACACTTAGTGGGTCATAAAAAATGGCAAGATACAGGGAATGACCATTTTACTAGGACTAAAAAATTGGGTTAACCAAAATAACAATTTTTCTAGGACAAAGGCATTGTGATGGATGAACTAGTCCATATATTGGACTAGTGAACTTTGTTGCTTAAACAATAGTTAGTGGATCAAGTTAAGGTATGGTGGGATAGTTATAGTCCCAATTCCACTACATGGGAGGACGTCATGGAGATGTGTCACCATTATGTTGTTGATTAGCGGTTGTCATTGATGTCAAACCAGGCAGCACCAGGGGTTACCCCGAAATTGCATGGGAATTTTGACTTGACAACTTACTCTATTCTGAGTCAAGGATATTCTAGATGGATTCTACTCAGCAATATGTTTCCATTAATATATGGCACACCACATACTTCTTCACGGTTTGAAAGATATTCATGTTTGAAGTTAGTAACCCTAGTTAGTGGGCTAAAACCCTATGGAGTTGTGGCATGGCACTCACAATTGGTTGTGGTAATTGAATAGTCAATAGTTAATAATGATTTTTTTAAATCGCTCCAATGGTCACTTATTGAGGACCCTCTCAACTCAGGACATTCATATAAATAGTGACCCTCATATCCTCCTCTAGTAGGGATTGTGGCTTAAAACAACGAACAACCCATCATGGCATATGCGCTATAATGTTTTTTATGTGGAGCATGAGAAGATGAAATTAAAACCCATTTGAACCAAAACCTTGATGAACCTCTTGACCTAATTTTATATCTTGCTTAGCTATATTTTCAGAGATATGATCTGAGGAAATTAGGGTTTTTGCAGGTTACCAAATTCCATGTCAAATAGGTGACATTGGGAAAATTGTCATAACTTTCTCTCTGAGCATTCGATTCAAATTTCATAAATAGTGAAAGAAAGAGGACGGACTGTAGTTTGTTGGATATCATGCTTAGGGCTTAATGTCACAATAGAGACACGCGGAACTTCGTATAAGTTCATTCTATGGAACCAGTCTATAATCAGGTCATCGTGGGAGATTGGGAATAACTCTTTCTTGAAGAATCACATCTTGATCATACCTATGCGGTTATAAAGAAGACTTAGAGGGATACCACATGGTGAAATTTCAGACCCTGGAGATCCCAAATTACATAGGTATAATAGATTCAATATCGAGCTCCTAGAAGGCAAGAAAAAGCATGCATTCAAGGATCACTACAGTAAGGACTGTACAAGTTCACTCTACTGAACTAGTCTATAATCATGTTACCGTGGGAGATTGGGCATAACTCTTCCTTGAAGAATCACATCTTGATCAGACCTGTGGGGTTAGAAAGAGGACTCCGAGGGATAGTACAGGGTGAAATTTTAGACCCTAGAGATATGAAATTGCATAGGTACAATAGATTCAATATCGAGCTCCTAGAAGGCAAGAAAAAGCATTCATTCAAGGATCACTGCAATAAGGACCATACATCAACAATCAAGTGTAAGTCTCCTATAGAAAGGTATGTATGATTAGCATTTACATTTGAGTTTTGAGTAGCATCTATGGCATATGTTTTTGCAGGACAACATAAGTATATACAGGGTATCGGTTATATCTCTATGTCTCTATATGTCACAGTTAGTTTTGATACCAAATTTCAGATGTCCTATTCTTGATACTACACATTTGATGGTGCATATTCTTGATGCTACACCAAGTCTGTTGAATCTATATGATGTTGTAAGTTCATGTTACATGTCCTATCATAGTTGATAGAATGGTCTCTGTTGTTGTACTTAGAACTTGGTCCATCGCAAGTCTAGGGTTTGTCATTAGTTTTTATTATATATATCGTTAGGTCAGTTTTGTATATAGTCTTGCATAGAGTCCAGGCTTATATCAAGAGTGGGAGTCTTTTTCTACTGTTGCAACAAGTCAAAAACAAAAGTGACAAGCACACTTCTGGTATGCATTGTAATTTTAATTTGTATTTATTCATTATTATGCACTTACATGTGTTTTTCACGCAGAGGTAAGTTGGAGGGTATCCTGTTTTGTTTTGGGATTGGTTTCGAGGGGCAAATTTTTCATCCATCTAGAAGAAGATTCAAGTAAAAATCATGAAAGAATTCAAGAGCAGAAGTATGAAATAAAAGGAAGAATTACAGTGGGACATTCATGAAGACATGACATCCATCTAGATATCGTGAAGGATTGTTAAGGCCAAGAGTCATCATTGTAAAAGAGTCATTTCTAAAAGAGTCATCATTGTAAAGTTGTGAAAGGGTCATTTGTAAACAAGTCATCATTGTAAAGATTGTAAAAGAGTCATTCTGCCTAGAGTCAAAGAGGCAACGTTGGAAGGTATAGGAGTCACTGTTGGGATGATGTCATGGTTGGGTTCCAGGTCATCGAGTGATTGGGTATTTGGTTAAGTACAGGAAAATCTTTGTACATCTTATTGTATTGTGGATTGTTGTCCCTAGTTTGGGAATCCATAGTCTTGTCTTATTTCAATCATTATAGGGTGGTAGGTAAGTGCTAGATAGGTGTATGAATTCACCTACAGGTTGAGTCATGTTAACACTATAGGGTGGTAGGGTGGTGCTAGGGCAAGTTGTGGCTTGCTAGGTTGTTGGGGCATCCATTCAGTTGATTACTGGAGAGACCAGGGAATTGGGGGATCCTTCTAGTGGGAGATGGAGAAGAATGTTTTTCTAGAATTATAAGAAGTTGTTTCTTTCACATTAGTTGTGGCTGAAGATTAAAGAATTTATTAGAAAAGTGTTTGGTGGTTTTCGACTTGGAGGGTGTTTTCCACCTGAAATTATTGTGCCTACTCTCTTCTTTTATTTACTATTATTATTGCATAAACATTAATAATAATTGAAGATTAACTAATGCTCTGAAAATATTTAAAAGTGATAATTGCTAAGGAATACTGATTCACCCCCCTCTCATTATTTCCAACATATTCTTCTCTATTCTAAGGACTTTGGGATGAATTCCATTGTTAAGAGGGGGTGTATGTAGTGCCCACTCTAGTTGTATGACCATCATAGAACATTATGCTTAACACAATATTCTTTGAGGACATTAGGCTGAGGATCTAGATATTTAACTCCTACTATAAGAGGATGTGATAATATGTTTTTTTCCAGTTTGATGTTATGATGATAATAATTGTGATGGACATGTTTTATGAATATTTCTAAATGTATGATGGATTAATTATGTGTCTATTTATATTAGCTCTTGCTCTCAGCTACAAATATGTTGGTGATTATGTCATGATGATGATTTAGCATACAAAATTTTGTTAGTGACTAATATTATGAATCAAATATCGCTAATGATCATTGAGTGTAGCAAGAGACCAACCAGATGTACTTGCATGTGATGAGTTGGCAACCTTTGGTTTGATTTGAATTACATACTATTATCTCAAGAATTTTTTAAAGTTAAATTTTAAATTATGTTATGAATTCTAATGACATGATAATGGTTGCATCCACAGGTTAGTTTCTTGGTCCAATAACTCACACAAGGATAATGAGGATGTACATATAGATGGAACTTCATCGAAGGGGTGGGAAAATGTCCCTAATTCCACCTATAGCACTCCTACCATGACTTGGGCTAAAACGTACTGGGATACCTTGGCCTTGATGATCACAATGTCGTGGGGTAAGACCCTGGATTGGGATTCTCACAAGGATTTTACTTTGGGGTGTGCATCAATGTAGGTTCCTTGATCCCCAACACCATTAGTCTCACTATAGCTAATGACGTAGGAGAGGATAATGGTCTCCATAGTCGCACCTAGTTTTTCCCCTCATAATCACTCGATGCTTGAAGGGAAAGTGGTGTGGCGCCCTTGGAACCTTAAATGGAATTTCTTGAAGGGCATTACTGACTTGGAACACTGGGTATCATGAAGAAACTACTGAAATGTAAGGAAGATATGATAATCATACTAATTCACATAATTTGGTAAATGGAGTTTTAAAACAAACTTATCTGATCAAGAATAAAAAATGGGGTAATGGGAGAATAGAAAGAAATAAAAAGAATGGACCACTTGAGAGCTCTACCTTCCCCCATTTGGAAAAATGTTGGTAGATAATGAATAAGTGTTTTAATACGAAAAAAGGGGGAAGAGGGATATAGAGTTAATTAGAAAAAGAAATACTAAAATAGTTTAACCTCATTAAGAAAAGAGGGTGGTGAATAAAATAAATATTTATAAATGAAATTAGAGAAAATTTAGAGAACCTCCATGTGGCAAGAGTGAACACAAGAATCTCCATCTAAGAGGTAATTTGAGTTATATTAGGAGGTAATTAGGGGACCAAATATGAGACTTGTCAATTGACTTGAGTAATGAACACAAATTAAGGAGTAGAAAAGGGGGATTAAGAGACAATTATGAGAAGAAATAAGGAGTCATTTTGGGGTGGGGAAAGCTATTTTTTATATAAATTTAAAAAAAATTGGAGAGGTTTTGTGAAAGAGTTACACATGGGTGGGTGAATAATCAAACTTTTCAATTAATAAAAATAATTAATTATGCATGAACTGCCATGTGTCACTTATAAATCCTATTATAAATTAAAGGATAAGCTATGGGAGAGGGGACCTTCTTGCCCCATTGTAGGATGGATGAGATAATGTTATTGTGAGTGACTATGAGCTATAGTGAGTTTGGTAAGATAGCATTCTTTAGATAGGGGACTCTTGAGCCAAGAGTGCTAACCTCCATCAGCTAGCATTCTTCTTCTATTCTACTACTTCATTAGGTCCTAGGGGTCCGTGGGGAAGAAGAGTACATAAGGAGTAGGCTGGAAGGTAAACCAGTGGGTCACTAACATTTGATCATAACACATCAACATTCACACTTGGACATGGATGATAATAAGGGAGCACAAGTAGAAGAAAGTCTCAGAACCGAAACTCCACTCCTTGGTGAACAGTATATTGTGTATTTAATAATTTTGTTAAATGATTAATGGCATTTTTATAATGACCAGAATGTACATGTGAATGTTGTGATGATTGAGTTGAAATTTATGGTTATTGAAGTATGTATCTCAAAAGCAGGTGTTTTTAGTATTGATGAAATTTTAAGTAGTGCATGACTTCATAACGGGCATGGCTAACAAATGACTTGTTAATGAGAATGCTTATTTACTTATTATTATAGTATTTTAACTTAAATATGAACCTCTCCATGTACCTAGTAACTTTGTTGCTACTATGATTTGTAAAAAAAAATGGTTGTCATAGGGAGTATCCCTACAGTTATTACTTTTATAGTTCTATTTATTCGATAAATTAGATTGGGAAATTAGTAGCTAAGTAAAATTTCGATAGCGTGATTCAAAATAATTTTTTCGGGCCATCTCAAATTTTTAGATTATTGGATTTGAATTTAGGGGTGTAAGGTGTTCTCATGGATTTGAATGTAGGTGACTTTCAATGGTGAAAAACTCTCTTCAAGTTCTTCCTATGGCTTTCAAAATAAGCATGCTGAATGATGAAAAACTCCTCACTCCATCCCTTTGAAGTTTTTTGTTTTTATTTCTCATCAATTGTGTACAATTTTTTCTATATATCATAACAATTAACAAAAAATAATATTAAGATTTTTCTCCTTGTGATATGATAGTTAAAAGGAAAGAACATTTTTTTTTTTTGTTATATATTTATAAATTATTATAATATATATATATATATAATTTTATAAATACAAAAAAATGGTATGATTTTGAGGTGGTTTGTTATCAATAATTAAATTATTTTTTATTAGAGGAATAGTAAACTAAGGTGATATTATACTAATGTGGCACAGGATCAATTCGATTTTCTACTACTATAACCTCTAGGTGCACTACCTAACCTTAACATGGACAAGGGTTAACTGGATATCAAACCAAGGACCTCCTACTATTTTACATAATATTTTTTGCCAAATAAATTAAGCCCTCAAAAAATAAATAGAATTTTTTGGGAAACACACTTCTTTATCATTTCACCATTTAGTTTGCTCTATAATATTTTAAAAGATCTATGTTATGCATAATGTTTCGCCCCCTCCATTATTCATATGTCATTTAAAAAATGTTCATTACATTAAAAAAAAACAATTATAATCACCCAATAATCATAAAATAAGCCAAACTGCACCGAACTTACATTGTGAAGCCAAACATCAAACCATGTCAATTTAATTCTACACTACATAAACCAACCATACAATGTGTATTGAACATGGAAGTACATAGTATGATAAAACAATTATGTAAAAAAAAAAAAATTATAATGACAAACAAAAATAATATAAATAGTCATGATCACTAATGACCACAAAATAAGTGAAAACACAACCCATCCAAGCATCCAACTTACATAATGAAGTTGGACACCAAACCTCATCCATTTAATTGTACCCAACATGATACCAACCATACAAAGTGTATTGAACATGTAAACCCATAGTATGACAAAACAGTTATATATATATGGCAGGTGTCAGAAGAAAACTGTGGTCAGATCCTCTCAGTGTGTTGAACGGACTGTTCAATCTCTTCGCACATTCACTTCACCTTGGGATCATTACAGTATGGATTTTAGATTGCCTATTGATCCTAATCCCTTTGCACAGATGTACAGTTCAGTTGTTCTTGAAGGACCACATCTTGTTTCAAATCCAGATCAAATTAGAAAAATTTCTAATTGGCTTAAAGAGTTCTCTAAATTGACTCTACAAGAAAAATTATCAATGATCAGAGCTCTTGATCAAATGCAGGGCCAAACGCCTACTTTTGATATCTGGATTAATCCAAAGAATTTTATTACTTTGAAGATACGTCACGGTAATTGGTCAAAAGACATTGCGTTTCTGATTAATTTGATTTTATCTTCTCATGTGTGCTCTTCAGTAGTCTTCACCAAAGGTTGGCAGTATCAATTTGATCTGAGTCAGTATTGTAAAATTTGGGTTCAATACTGCATAGAAAGAACTGTAACTATGTTCCAAATTTTTAGATGGGAGATGCTTGATGGAATAGAGTTAGTTGTTCAAAATGTTCCTGATATCAAACCTAGAAGGTCTGATCCTTTCCTTGGAATTGAGATTGATCCAATGGCCTACATCAATCGCTGGAAAGTTAAAGACACCGAGTATCTGTTCCCAAGAAAACATCTTTATGTCACGACAGATACTATAAAATTCGACACAGGACAATCATCCAGAGCTCCTATCCGTAAAGAATCCACTATTCAAGTTGTTGTTGCCAGCAATAAAGGCAAAGAAAAAGAAGAAGCATCTACAGAACGAGAAACGTTATTTGTGGACACGTATGAAGATGCTCAAGCCAATAATGTGGATTGGGAACAAAAATATCTAGATATTCTCGAAAAGCAGTTCTACGACAACAAATCCTCGTCAGAATTCGACCCAGGATCCGATGTCGAAAGTGACCGCAGCCCCACCTGGTGAACCTTTTACTTTTGCAGATGCGCATGCGCGTGCATCTTTTGTAATTATTGTTTTGCATTATTGTACGCAACCATCTTTGAGTAGACACCGCCATGACCAATCGATGTCAGGCAAGGACCCTCAATATGCTTTTATTTTGTATAAATAGAGATAGGCTAGAGAGTAGTGAGCATCGTGAGTTCTGCAAGCCATTGTGAGTTTGAGTGCTAGTGTGAGTTTCTGAGTGTTTGTAATCAAGTCTACTCTTGAATTGCTGTTTATGGTGTGTAACATTTTATTTGATATAATATTGAAGCCTACTGGGCCGCCAGTCTGAGGACTGTTCTTTCCAAGAACATCTGAGGTTGAGATTGTAAGGCATGTTGTGGAAGCGCCAAGGTGTCACGCTGTTTACGCATTTCTCTGGTTGATGTGAGGAAACTTTCTGCTTCAGCGTCCACTTCATATTTTTCAAGTAAGTTACGATAGTCCATCCATCTTTAAAAGCAAGAGTATTCTCCTTTCCTTTCCAAACTCAATTATTGGTATCAGAGAAATTGTAGCAATTATTGGTATCAGAGCAATTATTGGTATCAGAGCAATTATTGGTATCAGAGCAATTATTGGTATCAGAGCAATTATTGGTATCAGAGCCTTGTATCGTTCTTGAGCCTAGTCAAACCTTTTTATTGAGTCGAATTTACAGACAGAGCCTCCAGAAAGCCAGGCAGCCTTCGAATTACATAGCTTCGGCGTGTATATTAGATAAAAGCTTTCTGAAGTCAATCTCTGGTTTAAATTCACAATGGCCAAATTCTTGCGATCCTTCACAACTGTAGAACGTAAAGTCATTAATGAAGTTTCATCCCGTTCTATCGAGTCTGAAGTTCCCGAGTCTGAAAACGAAAAACATGAGATTGTTGAAGACCCTTCCAAATGGACTCCTCCTGAGCTCCATTCGACTGAAATTTATAAGTTACCCATGACCTTTCTATTAAAAAAGAAAAATTTCTTAAAGGAAGTCGAAATCACAATCAAGATTTCTGGTCTGTCTGTTCAAATTCTCGCTTTGAATTTATTCTCCGATGATGAAATTAAGCAGTTCCGCCAGTATGCCAAAGATGGCAAATATTTTTATCTTCATTTTGGGGGGATAAGAATAGGACTTGCTCCTCTGTTCAGACATGGTATTAATACTCCCTGTATCATTGAATTGTTTGATACTCGTCACCAAACCTATGACCATGCCCGAATAGGCACTATAATGGGAAATTTATCCACTGGATGTCAATATGGCACCATATTCCCTGATTATGCAATCAGTCTGACAGATGCTCATCTTAAAGATTGTTGGAAATTATTATCTAGTGTTCAAGGGTTACAAATGGCTGAAGAAAGTGAATGTGCGAAGAGATTGAACAGTCCGTTCAACACACTGAGAGGATCTGACCACAGTTTTCTTCTGACACCTGCCATCTTTAATTTCCCAATCAGCAAATGGTTGAAACAATTCATACTGGGGAAATGAATCAGTAGCATGATAATGTTCATCTACTCTCTGGAGAAAGGCGGCATCCAGTTCTTCAAACATATCAGGAATGCGGAGTGAAACAAGAAATCTTTGGACTTTTTCAGTCATATTTATTTCTGCTAAGTCAAGCATCTTAGCAGAGCTATATACAGAAAGAGAAAAATCAACTACACCAATAATATGGTAGTAGTTCAAAGTTTTTAAAACAGAAATAGCTTTATCAGAATAGGCTTTCATCCAGAAATCATCTAATGTCTTGAAATAAACTTTAACCTTCATATTAGGAAGAGGGAAAACTTTCACCAAGTCTTCATCTAGTCCTAAAAATAAACCGACATTTTTTGCTTGCCATGCCTGGCAATTCTGGATCCATTGATTACGTCTAAGCCTTAAACCAACAAGCTTTTTGATCTCATCAGTGAGATCACTAGCCATTTGTTGCAGTATTCTCCATCGTTTAACAAAAGTAACAAGAGAGTCTTCTTTTGGAAAAGTAAAAATGTTTGTAACAGAAACCATACCGTGTGCTTTATTCATCTCCCTGGTCAATGCATCAGCCAAAAAATTAGAGTTACCAGGAATCCACTCTACATCAAACTCATACATCTGAAACCACATCTGCCATGCTAATAATCTTCCTCTAGCTAACTGTTTATCTATTTTTGCATTGAGGAAATATTTAAAATTCATGGAATTAGTTCGAATCAAAAATTTAGCAGGAGCTAGATAGATTTCGAATTTCTGTATCCCATTGAAGATGGCTAAGGTTTCCTTTTCGGCTGGGAAGTATTCTTTCTGATGTTTAGAAAACTCTCCTAATGAATAAGCACAGAGAACTTCTTCGGTTTTGTTTTCAATGGTTACTCTTTCCAAAAGAGTAGCTGACCAAAAGTTATCAGAAGCATCAGTCTGTAAGATTAGAAATCCATTACCAGGAGGCTTCAAAGATGGTAGCTTTTGACATTCAGCTTTTAACTGTTGTACTGCAACGGTAGCTTCAGAGGACCAACCACCATTAATGAATTGACGAATAGGGGCTGTTTTCTCAGATAAATCAGGAATATACTTATGTACATAATTGAGAATTCCTAAAAATCGTTGAATCATCTTCTTATCAGTGAGATGATCAGGAAACTCAGATAGCTTGATAAGCGAATGAGGCTGCATCTGAATTTTTCCTTCTCTGATTTGAATACCGAGGAATTCCACCTGTTCTTGAAAAAGAACCATTTTCTTTTCAGAGAGAACCAGACCATGATTCTTTGCTTCTTCAAGAAAAAACTGTAAATGCTTGAGATGAGATTCTAAATCAACACTATGTACAAGAATATCATCTATATATACAACTATAAAATCATATTTGCCGAAAATATGATCCATTCTTCGACTGGAGAAAAATGAATACGATGCATTTTTTGTACAATTGGAAGGAAAGGTTTTGACTCGGGTATATATAATTCTTCGGGAGCCAAAACTGGTTCGGGCTGACCGATTTCTTGAAACGTAGGAATATCATTACTGCTTGAGGCAATAGTAGTGGGATCAATTGGAAAGACATATTTCTTTGGCCTGGTAACAGGACGAGGTACTTGAGGTCGAGGAGGAATCAACTTGATCTGACCATTATCTATAGTAACTCGTTTGGTTTTCAACTCAGGCTTTTTGGTGTCATTTATGGCTTTGTATTGGAAATACCAATTACTTGGCAATTCTTCTTGATCATAGAGAACACCTTCTACTTGGGCATTGGTTAAACCAACTGTAACACAGTCTTTTAAAACTGGTTGTTTCAACTTGGGATGTGCTGTATTAGTGAGCTGAAAAGAGGCTTGTCCAATGAGAGAGAGATATTCACTTTCTTCAACCATTTGTAACCCTTGAACACCAGATAATAATTTCCAACAATCTTTAAGATGAGCATCTGTCAGACTGATTGCATAATCAGGGAATATGGTGCCATATTGACATCCAGTGGATAAATTTCCCATTATAGTGCCTATTCGGGCATGGTCATAGGTTTGGTGACGAGTATCAAACAATTCAATGATACAAGGAGTATTAATACCATGTCTGAACAGAGGAGCAAGTCCTATTCTTATCCCCCCAAAATGAAGATAAAAATATTTGCCATCTTTGGCATACTGGCGGAACTGCTTAATTTCATCATCGGAGAATAAATTCAAAGCTAGAATTTGAACAGACGGACCAGAAATCTTGATTGTGATTTCGACTTCCTTTAAGAAATTTTTCTTTTTTAATAGAAAGGTCATGGGTAACTTATAAATTTCAGTCGAATGGAGCTCAGGAGGAGTCCATTTGGAAGGGTCTTCAACAATCTCATGTTTTTCGTTTTCAGACTCGGGAACTTCAGACTCGATAGAACGGGATGAAACTTCATTAATGACTTTACGTTCTACAGTTGTGAAGGATCGCAAGAATTTGGCCATTGTGAATTTAAACCAGAGATTGACTTCAGAAAGCTTTTATCTAATATACACGCCGAAGCTATGTAATTCGAAGGCTGCCTGGCTTTCTGGAAGCTCTGTCTGTAAATTCGACTTAATAAACATGTTTGACTAGGCTCAAGAACGATACAAGGCTCTGATACCAATAATTGCTCTGATACCAATAATTGCTACAATTGCTTCGATACCAATAATTGAGTTCGGAAAGGAAAGGAGAATACTCTTGCTTTTAAAGATGGATGGACTATCGTAACTTACTTGAAAAATATGAAGTGGACGCTGAAGCAGAAAGTTTCCTCACATCAACCAGAGAAATGCATAAACAGCGCGACACCTTGGCGCTTCCACAACACGCCTTACAATCTCAACCTCAGATGTTCTTAGAAAGAACAGTCCTCAGACTGGCGGCCCAGCAGGCTTCAATATTATATCAAATAAAATGTTACACACCATAAACAACAAGTCAAGAGTAGACTTGATTACAAACACTCAGAAACTCACACTAGCACTCAAACTCACAATGGCTTGCAGAACTCACGATGCTCACTACTCTCTAGCCTATCTCTATTTATACAAAATAAAAGCATATTGAGGGTCCTTGCCTGACATCGATTGGTCATGGCGGTGTCTACTCAAAGATGCTTGCGTACAATAATGCAAAACAATAATTACAAAAGATGCACGCGCATGCGCATCTGCAAAAGTAAAAGGTTCACCAGGTGGGGCTGAGGTCACTTTCGACATCGGATCCTGGGTCGAATTCTGACGAGGATTTGTTGTCGTAGAACTGCTTTTCGAGAATATCCAGATATTTTTGTTCCCAATCCACATTATTGGCTTGAGCATCTTCATACGTGTCCACAAATAATGTTTCTCGTTCCGTAGATGCTTCTTCTTTTTCTTTGCCTTTATTGCTGGCAACAGCAACTTGAATAGTGGATTCTTTACGGATAGGAGCTCTGGATGATTGTCCTGTGTTGAATTTTATAGTATCTGTCGTGACATAAAGATGTTTTCTTGGGAACAGATACTCGGTGTCTTTAACTTTCCAGCGATTGATGTAGGCCATTGGATCAATCTCAATTCCAAGGAAAGGATCAGACCTTCTAGGTTTGATATCAGGAACATTTTGAACAGCTAACTCTATTCCCCGAACCAGTTTTGGCTCTCGAAGAATTATATATACCTGAGTCAAAACCTTTCCTTCCAATTGTACAAAAAATGCATCGTATTCATTTTTCTCCAGTCGAAGAATGGCAATATGCCAACCACAGATTTGTTAAAGGTGGCAAATGGCCATCTCGTACTAAATTCAGTACAACTTCTTCCTCTTCAAGACAACCGCCTACAAGAGCCGATTGTGCTCCACTCATAGAGCATAATGCACAGAATCCTAATGATTTAGATCAAGTTTATCAGTTAGGCAATTATCTCACTACTTGGACTGCTCATGCTGAAGAAGTCCTCGATGATCTAGGTTGTCAAAGTGAACAGATTTTAGCTAATCTGAAGCTCTTACAAGATGAACATACCGCTGATCAGCAGCGCCGAGAAGAAAAAGAGCAAAGGAGAAGAGCTAAAAAGAAACGAGCATCTCAGCCTCCTCGGTTTTCCCGAACCATGGAAATTCCTTCTAAATGGGAAACAACAGATTCTAAATCTGACGAAGAAGAGAAAGCTGAATCAAGTAATAGTCAAGTTAATTTTGTCAGAGAAAAGCCAAATACTATTACTTCTTTCAAAAACAAGTCTGAATTAGCAACTTTTGAAAATGCTGCAACTTTGTTTCCGTCTTTTATTAAACCATCTCTGCAAAAAGCCAATCGACAAGCTGAGCCTAAGTATCCAAGACTTGAAGAAGATTTGTTTTCTACAAACATGTCTGGGTATGTTTTAGATTTAGATAAATCTAAGAACCCTGTTGAATCTATTAGAGTCTGGATTGGTGCTCTCTATCAAATGCAAGTTGTGTCTAAGTTTGACAACTTTTCTATTTTTCTACTTGCTGAGAAAAGAATGGCTGGTATTGTATGGGATTGGTGGTTTTCTGCAACACCTGAAGAAAGACAAAATGTTGCTCTGGCTGGTTTAGCAACTTTAGAAGTTCTTTTGTTGACTCAATTTGTTCCAGAGCCTACAGATGAATATAGACAGCTTATAACTGATCTTACAAGAATGGAATTAAAGGATCTTAAAGATCTTGATTAGTTTGGATCTGAGTATATGGCTAAAGTTTTTAAAGCTAAGCTAAATAATGACTATACTCAGAAAGTTACGTTTTTGTCAAAACTTCCGGGAAATTTAGGAGATATGATATCTAAAGATATTGAATCTCAAGGTAAAAAGATAGATCAGATCTATTGGATTGATCTTTTATTCAGAGCTAAAGAAAAAGTTAAATATCTCTGTTGGCAAAAGCAAAGTCAGTCTATTTCTCCTAATCTTAATGTTTGTCGAGATGTATTACCATGGACTCCTTTCCGAAAATGCAGATCTCCCAGGTCTGGTAAAAGATATGGTAAATACAAAACCAAAAGGGTTGCAAATCCCCGAAGACCATCCAGAAAATTCAGATATGTTAAGAAACGGAAACAACCAAAACGAGATGATAGATGTTTCATCTGCAAGCAAGAAGGACACTTTGCTCGCAAATGTCCCAAAAGTATCTCCGGTAAACTTAAAGCTTGCTTTGATTTTGAAGATTTTGCTGATGACTGGTCTATGGTTAGTTCAAATGATGAAGTATCCGATGTATATATTCTTACAGATGCTTCTGATTCTGAGAATGAAGTAATTGATTCTTATAGTCAAAAGATGAATGTTTTAGCTTCCACTTCTGAACCTGAGTGGGATGAAGAACATCATTTTAGCGATGAATTGGTTACTGATGAATATCTTGAAGATTCTTCTTCAGAGATTTCTGAGACTGAAAGTATTGTTTCCACAGACACTCAAAATTCACAACCCCGTTTTAATTCCTTGTCTCCACAACCACTCGTGAATTCTTTGTGTCCATATCCAAAAACAGTCTCATCATCCTCTTCCTCTCTTCCTGTTAATACTCTTGTACAGCCTCCTTCTGATGAAAGTGCTTTTTTAAAGAAGATTGTCAAGACAAATCGTCTTTTGTATATACCCGTTGAAGTTCAAGTTCGTGGTGAGTGGATTAGTGTCGATGCTTTCATTGACACAGGTGGTTCTAATAATCTTTCTCGCCCTTCACTTTTTAAAGGTTTATGGAAACCTTTGCACAATATCCTTGTGTCTGAGACCATTGGTGGCACTATTAACCTTACCCATTATGTAGATAATGTTTCTTTGAAACTTGGGGGGGTAATTATCAAAATCTCTGCCATTCAACACTATGACAATTCGTCAAGTCTATTTCTGGGAATGCCATTTATTAATTCTGTGTTGCCCATTACAATTAGTGAAGATAAGATTATCTTCAATATCAAGAAAAAAGCAATTGCTGTTCCACGATTATCTATTGCAAATTCTGAAGCCAGAAAGACACAGAGCCAAAAGAAAGTTGACTACAAGAAAACAAAGAAAACGTCTCATGATTGGCAAGAAGTTCTAAGCATTTATGAGGCAAAAGCTCAGTCAACTCTCAAAGCAAATAAAGATCCTAATTGGTCTACTTTACAATTGGATATCTATGAACAGTTATTGAAATGTTGCTCTAATAACCCACAGGCATTTTGGACCACTGCAAGTCCAAAACAAGAGATTATCACATTGCATGAAAATGGAGTCACTGGTAAATTAATACCTTGCACTCCTGTAGAAGAAAAAGAGATGCGAAAGCAGATTCAAGAATTGTTAGATCTTCAATTAATTGAGCGCAGTGAATCTCATTATTCATGTTCTGCATTCTTGGTAAGAAATCACTCTGAAATTGTTCAAGGTAAGGATAGAATGGTGATTAATTACAAGCCTCTTAATGCTATTACTAAGAGCTTTAATTATCCCTTGCCGCGTCAAGAAACTATTATGAGAAAGATTCATGATAGTAAAATATTCAGTAAGTTTGATTTAAAATCTGGTTACTATCAAATCCAGATTGCAGAAGAAGATCGGCATAAAACAGCTTTCACATGCCCTGTTGGTTTCTTTCAATGGAAAGTTGTTCCATTCGGATTAAAGAATGCCCCTGCATTCTTCCAAAGAAGAATGGATCATATTTTCGGCAAATATGATTTTATAGTTGTATATATAGATGATATTCTTGTACATAGTGTTGATTTAGAATCTCATCTCAAGCATTTACAGTTTTTTCTTGAAGAAGCAAAGAATCATGGTCTGGTTCTCTCTGAAAAGAAAATGGTTCTTTTTCAAGAACAGGTGGAATTCCTCGGTATTCAAATCAGAGAAGGAAAAATTCAGATGCAGCCTCATTCGCTTATCAAGCTATCTGAGTTTCCTGATCATCTCACTGATAAGAAGATGATTCAACGATTTTTAGGAATTCTCAATTATGTACATAAGTATATTCCTGATTTATCTGAGAAAACAGCCCCTATTCGTCAATTCATTAATGGTGGTTGGTCCTCTGAAGCTACCGTTGCAGTACAACAGTTAAAAGCTGAATGTCAAAAGCTACCATCTTTGAAGCCTCCTGGTAATGGATTTCTAATCTTACAGACTGATGCTTCTGATAACTTTTGGTCAGCTACTCTTTTGGAAAGAGTAACCATTGAAAACAAAACCGAAGAAGTTCTCTGTGCTTATTCATCAGGAGAGTTTTCTAAACATCAGAAAGAATACTTCCCAGCCGAAAAGGAAACCTTAGCCATCTTCAATGGGATACAGAAATTTGAAATCTATCTAGCTCCTGCTAAATTTTTTATTCGAACTGATTCCATGAATTTTAAATATTTCCTCAATGCAAAAATAGATAAACAGTTAGCTAGAGGAAGATTATTAGCATGGCAGATGTGGTTTCAGATGTATGAGTTTGATGTAGAGTGGATTCCTGGTAACTCTAATTTTTTGGCTGATGCATTGACCAGGGAGATGAATAAAGCACACGGTATGGTTTCTGTTACAAACATTTTTACTTTTCCAGAAGAAGACTCTCTTGTTACTTTTGTTAAACGATGGAGAATACTGCAACAAATGGCTAGTGATCTCACTGATGAGATCAAAAAGCTTGTTGGTTTAAGGCTTAGACGTAATCAATGGATCCAGAATTGCCAGGCATGGCAAGCAAAAAATGTCGGTTTATTTTTAGGACTAGATGAAGACTTGGTGAAAGTTTTCCCTCTTCCTAATATGAAGGTTAAAGTTTATTTCAAGACATTAGATGATTTATGGACGAAAGCCTATTCTGATAAAGCTATTTCTGTTTTAAAAACTTTGAACTACTACCAGATTATTGGTGTAGTTGATTTTGCTCTTTCTGTATATAGCTCTGCTAAGATGCTTGACTTAGCAGAAATAAATATGACTGAAAAAGTCCAAAGATTTCTTGTTTCACTCTGCATTCCTGATATGTTTGAAGAACTGGATGCCGCCTTTCTCCAGAGAGTAGATGAACATTATCATGCTACTGATTCATTTCCCCAGTATGAATTGTTTCAACCATTTGCTGATTGGGAAATTAAAGATGGCAGGTGTCAGAAGAAAACTGTGGTCAGATCCTCTCAGTGTGTTGAACGGACTGTTCAATATCTTCGCACATTCACTTCACCTTGGGATCATTACAGTATGGATTTTAGATTGCCTATTGATCCTAATCCCTTTGCACAGATGTACAGTTCAGTTGTTCTTGAAGGACCACATCTTGTTTCGAATCCAGATCAAATTAGAAAAATTTCTAATTGGCTTAAACAGTTCTCTAAAATGACTCTACAAGAAAAATTATCAATGATCAGAGCTCTTGATCAAATGCAGGGCCAAACGCCTACTTTTGATATCTGGATTAATCCAAAGAATTTTATTACTTTGAAGATACGTCACAGTAATTGGTCAGAAGACATTGCGTTTCTGATTAATTTGATTTTATCTTCTCATGTGTGCTCTTCAGTAGTCTTCACCAAAGGTTGGTAGTATCAATTTGATCTGAGTTAGTATTGTAAAATTTCGGTTCAATACTGCATAGAAAGAACTGTAACTATGTTCCAGATTTTTAGATGGGAGATGCTTGATGGAATAGAGTTAGCTGTTCAAAATGTTCCTGATATCAAACCTAGAAGGTCTGATCCTTTCCTTGGAATTGAGATTGATCCAATGGCCTACATCAATCGCTGGAAAGTTAAAGACACCGAGTATCTGTTCCCAAGAAAACATCTTTATGTCACGACAGATACTATAAAATTCGACACAGGACAATCATCCAGAGCTCCTATCCGTAAAGAATCCACTATTCAAGTTGTTGTTGCCAGCAATAAAGGCAAAGAAAAAGAAGAAGCATCTACGGAACGAGAAACGTTATTTGTGGACACGTATGAAGATGCTCAAGCCAATAATGTGGATTGGGAACAAAAATATCTAGATATTCTCGAAAAGCAGTTCTACGACAACAAATCCTCGTCAGAATTCGACCCAGGATCCGATGTCAAAAGTGACCGCAGCCCCACCTGGTGAACCTTTTACTTTTGCAGATGTGCATGCGCGTGCATCTTTTGTAATTATTGTTTTGCATTATTGTACGCAAGCATCTTTGAGTAGACACCGCCATGACCAATCGATGTCAGGCAAGGACCCTCAATATGCTTTTATTTTGTATAAATAGAGATAGGCTAGAGAGTAGTGAGCATCGTGAGTTCTGCAAGCCATTGTGAGTTTGAGTGCTAGTGTGAGTTTCTGAGTGTTTGTAATCAAGTCTACTCTTGACTTGCTGTTTATGGTGTGTAACATTTTATTTGATATAATATTGAAGCCTGCTGGGCCGCCAGTCTGAGGACTGTTCTTTCCAAGAACATCTGAGGTTGAGATTGTAAGGCGTGTTGTGGAAGCGCCAAGGTGTCGCGCTGTTTACGCATTTCTCTGGTTGATGTGAGGAAACTTTCTGCTTCAGCGTCCACTTCATATTTTTCAAGTAAGTTACGATAGTCCATCCATCTTTAAAAGCAAGAGTATTCTCCTTTCCTTTCCGAACTCAATTATTGGTATCAGAAAATGTAAATTTCACATTAATGTACAAAGCATAATGGTGTGAAATTATGATGTACCATGATACAAGGTGATTCATATTTCTTGCAATCATATTTGGTCATTAAGTATAGCAACACAATTTGACGCAAAGGATGTTGGGTATATTATTGTAAAATAGATTTAAAATATATTGATGTGAAAGTAATCTAATGTAAGGTATATATGTATTTCAAGAATCTTAATAGTGCACCTATGATGTTAGAGTGTTTTACCGTAGTAGTTTGGGTTGGAATTTACATCGTTTCATTTGCTAGGAAGAAAACCAATATTGTCTTGTAACGTTTACTTCTCTTTAATATATTTCAATAGTTTTTTTAATTGTCTGTGAATAAGTTTTCCAGTAAAAAGAATTCAGAATTTTATTAGTGAGATATGCGTTTAAGATATAAATCTTCAAACTTCACATTATAGATTTTGAAATTCTAAGAATAAGATAAGAAAAAAGAAATTTAAAATTTGATCTCCAACTATAACTATATGTACAAATTTTCAATTATTACTTAATTGTAACTAAATTTGATTAATTAATTTTCATCGAATCCTGCTAATGTATAATTGAAAACAATTCCAAATCCATGGAAAATTGATATAATAAACTAAAATCACAACTTTTTCTTCTTGAGACTAAAACTAAAGTTGATTCATTAATTTTCCATACGTATGTATAATGGAAAAAATTCCTGTCTCAAAAAGATGCAATGGATTTTATATTCTTAGATGGTAATGGATTTTAGGATTTTCGTTAAAGATATCATCAACAATGCAATTAATAGTACATATTAGAATTTCTTTTTCACTATAGCTGAAACACCAAAACATAATTAAAAAATAAATCATAAACTATTTTGTTAATTTTCTTGAAATTAAAAAAATTTATATATATAATATATATATATATATATAACTTTAAAATCATTTATTCATTTAATAGATTTTTGAATAGTTATTTGGTTATAGTTTATGTGAATAAAGAATTAAATTGATAAAAATTTATTCACAATTTTGATTTTAGATATATAGATATACATATTATCAATATTTAATATTGATAATATTAAGATAGATATCAATTATATAAAAATAGATATTGATATTATATAATGTGATTATGTCGATGATATATTAAATAGAATTTTAGAAAAATAATTTAAATTATTAATCATTATTAAGTAGATGATAGAAATTTAACCTAAAAGAATATTCTAAAATCATTTTTTTTTTTGTGTGAATCTTTACCCTAAATATTTATATCCTACCACAAACTCTAGCATCATTAATACTTATAATTTAAGATGTAAATTATATAAGAAAAATATAATTATTTAGTTATAATATTATGTAAATAAAATAATTAAATCCATAAACAAAAAAATCTTTTACAATAGTTTTTTTTATATTATATTATGAATATTAGATATATTCATATTAAAATGGTTGATATCATTATATATATATATTATATATAAACAATATTAGCATAAGATATTAAATAGGTACTAATATTTTATATATAATTATGTGATAGTGTACATTGATTTTTTAATAAGTGTTTTGGACAATTAATTTAATTATCAATATTTATTAGGTGGGTTATAGGGATTTAATCTCTATAGAATATTCTAGAGTATTCTTTTATGAGTGTCACTATTTCAAAAAGTATAACAACACTTTCCTAAATGCCACTAGGGTTAACTTAACAACATGTCTCCAGAGACTTTGAACCTACACATTTAGATACCACTTGAGCTAAGTTCCTTTGAGTAGAATATTCTTAATAGTATATACAAATAAAATGTTGCAATTTTTTTAAAAGTACTTATGCATTTTTCTCCTTTTAATTAAATTCACCAATTAAAATAATGTTATATGAAATAATTTCCACATGAAATAAATCATGGTTTTTTGAGCATGTGGTATTGAGAAGCAATGATATTGGCCCATGCTATTGTAAGAATGCTTATTTACAAATTATGAACCTTTATGATATGTGGGGTGAATCTCCATAGTTAAGGATGATGTTACATGTTTTTTTATACTGTAGATATATATTTATTTTATATATTAATGTTTTTATCATTAATAATAATAATAACAATTATTTTAAATAAAGTTATTATTTAGTTAAATTTTAGGATTTTTTTAATAGCACCTCTTGACCCTATTTATCTCAATATCAAAGAGATGTTATTATAACTAGCATTTGCACTTTATGTTGCAAAGGAAACGCCGTAAGGCATAGAGTGGTAAGGCATAGAGTGGGGAAGAATAGCGACATGTGAATGGGCATTGTTGAAAGCAAGGGTGAACGATAATGTGTATTCTGAAAATGGATATTTTGTTATGGTCAACCTAATGCATTCATTAATTAGATGACAACGAAAAAGTTTCGGGCCCAGGCTGAACCAACACAAATCTTTTCTATAAGATTGAAATTACCTAAATGATTCCTCAATCAATGGAAATAACCGTTTCCCTCCTCTGATACCTAAAATACATTGTAGAAGACCAATTTTTCAAGTAACTTAATATAACTAGCAATTGCCCCAAAAAGTGCAAAGAGAGGCCGATTACAGACAAGTTTTTTTCATGTATAAAGTGTTGAGAATGGAGCATCTCATATTAGACTTTAGTTGGACTCCGTTGGTTTGGGAGATGTATCATGTGTTACCATTTGTGCATATTATGGGCATAAAGTTTGTTATGATGATGGAGATTATTTTCAACCAGTTGTGGGTTGGAAACAACTTTTGTGAATGCCTTGGGTAAGATTCCATCTTCTGGATAATGGAAATTCCAGTGTCCATTTAGTCTATACTAGAGTACAATGATTGTTGGCAAAGCTAAAGAAACTGTCATCAATGTATAGAGCCAATGTAACTCGTAGTCATCAGTTTTTATCCATACAGGGCTATGATTATAGGTACCAGCCATTTGAGTGGGCAGCCGGTGTATTTGCTAAATAGGGATCATGTTATCCTCGTGGAGTTATTGGTTGTGCTTAGAAAATATAAAGTAGGATTGAGCATTGACTATCTAGCTGGATGGAATTTTCGATAAGTGCTGGCAAATTTTATCTATTGTGTAATCATCCAAAACATAGAGGCTAACCCAAGTTGATGCTTCAGTGGAAATTGTGTGGCCCTTGCATTATCTAGGTCCTATAGAAACAAATAACAAAAATAGCATTAAGTACAATCCATCTCTAAACCGAGAAAACATCAACAAACAGGGTAGTACAATCCATCTCTAAACCGAAAAAACATCAACAAACAGGGTCCAGATGACCATTAGCATTAAAAAAAAAAAAAAAACATGTTACAACAAATACCTACATATAATCAAAATCATTGTCTATATTAGGATCTCCATCATCAATATCACCCTCTAAGCATTAAAATAAGATAGAAAAAAAGTCGCATCTCAAGTCAAGATTTTGTTTCAGTGATGGGTACATTTTTAGTAGGGTTCTAAGAGAAGAGTTCATCAACCAATGTCACTAACATTAAGGTACATAGAGAGTTTAGTGTTCTTGATTAATTACTAGTTCATACCCTCATACATAACAAAAGCCAATGGAAATGTGGCAATCCCCACAATCTTGAAATCCTGAAAAAGGTTGTCAAGTCTACTAAATTTTGAGTGAGATCTAAAATTTTACTTTCTCCATATGGAATTCATGTTGGTATTATGAGACAAGTGTTGTCCTTGATGGCAAATCATCTCAGATGATAAATTATAGTGCAACAAAGTTCACGCACTTTCATGAAGATAAAAGTTTATTTCATGTAGAGAAAAGTTCACGTACTTTTATGCGGAAAAAAGTTTATTTCATGTGGAGAAAAGTTCACGCACTTTTATACGGAGAAAAGTTTATTTCATGTGGCAAAAAGTTCACGCACTTTTATGCGGAGAAAAGTTTATTTCATTTAGAAAAAGTTCACGCACTTTTATGTGGAGAAAAAGTTTATTTCATGTGGAGAAAAGTTCACGCACTTTTATGCCGAGAAAATTTTATTTCATGTGGAGAAAAGTTCACGCACTTTTATGTGGAGAAAAGTTTATTTCATGTAAAGAAAAAAAGTTCACGCACTTTTATGTGGAGAAAAAGTTTATTTCATGTGGAGAAAATTTCACGCACTTTTATGTGGAGAAAAAGTTTATTTCATGTGGAGAAAAGTTCACGCACTTTCATGGTTGGTTCATGGTATTGGTCTGATAGTTTTTTGATCCTATGGTTTTGGTCCGTGTTATTGCATCCAAAAGTGTTGATCCCAAGTATTGGGTTCATGGTATTGTGTTATTATGGTTTTGGACCATGGTATTGTGAAAGGCCTAAGACTATAAAAGGGGAAGGAGATCATTTGGCAAAGCATCATCTGAATTATTGAATATCTGATAAAGTACTAGATCTGGAATACTGTGATTGGGTTATGGTGCAGATCTGAATCTAAGCTAAAGAGGGATCTCACTGGTTGATGGAGAACAAGATCTAAGGATAGATCAGAATCAAATGGTTTGAAATGAACTATCTCTATATAATTGATTATGCTTATTCTAGATCTGTATATTGACGCTTGTAATGATCTGATCTCGGTATAACTTAAGTTTGAAATCGTTGCAAGTCATGTTTGAATATTTATAGATCTGTACGTGGGTTGGCTTTGGTGTAAGCGCATATGTATGCAGGTTTGGTTCATTGTAGTAGCGTATACAATTTGAGCTATGATATTTGAAGTCACAGGTGGTTCTGATTGTTGATGGGTTCTAATGACAGTTTAAAGGTGTCAGTATTCTGCATATCCTTTTTGGTTGATTGTGTTTAGCTTCAGTATTGATAGATGAGAACTAATATTGGGTCAGGATCATAATGACTCATATTTATGTGATCTGATGGACTAGATCTGGGTGCTAACACATATATTATGCTTGTATATGTATTGATCTAGTGTTTGGGTGATTCAGAAGATTGATTGATTATGTGCTTCAGTGATATTAATGGGTCCAGTATGAAAATTGGATGAAACATGGCCTTTCAGATTATGTGTTGTGCTTCAGGAGTATCCAGTGTGAAAATGTATGAAACGTGGTACCTGGAGGAGAGAATATTGTAGGCTGGCGCCTACGTACTAGTATCTTAGCTAGTACAAGAACTATGGTGGTTGTAGCTCCCTTCTAGGAGAGACTGGAGAACGAGAGAGGGTTGTAGCTCTCTGCAGGTAGAAGCCTGCGTACTGGTATAAGACTGCACCAGTACAGAAATATTGTAAAAGGATTTTCTTATTAAGAAGAAGATTGAGATGACTTGCAGCAGGTGGTTTTCACCCACATTGGGTTTCCACCTTATATCATGGTGTTCATGTGTGTGACTTATGTGCGATGATCTATTCTATTTTACTGCATCTGTTTAATGTTAATATGGTTGATAATGTTCTAATGCACTCATTAAGGATCATCTAACTGAATCATAAGAAGTTGTGGAAGTAACATATATGAATCTGAATATGGAAATGAAAAATTTTTATTGACGTGATAATACTGATTCACCCCCCCCCCTCTCAGTATTATTTCCAACAATGGGAAAGAAGCTTAAGAAGAAAGCTCATAAGCAGAAGAAGACATCTCAGAAGAACTATGACAGTGGGAGAATCGATTGGGGATTAGGTGTAATAAGCTCTTCAGATTCAAAAATAGATTCAGAATCATTTCAGAATGAAAATGAACTATCAGGTATGAATTTGCTATCCTCTGATGCTCTGGCTATCTTTCCTTTTGAAAAAAATGGAAGTGATAGCAAAACAATTGAATTTTCTCTTATGGGTGAACAAGAGAGATATCAAATAGAGGCAGAATTTAAAAGTCTTTCAGACAAAATCATAGATCAACAAGATCTATTGAACAAAAGGGAATGTGACTTCAAAGAAGAAGCTACCAAACTAAAAACCCAACTAGAAGAAGGAAACAAGGTAAGGGAGTTATTCAAGGTCAAATATCAAAAGTTGCTAAAAGCCCGGCTAGAAGAAGGAAACAAGGTAAGGAAGTTGCAGGATGAAGTAACATCATTGAGAGATGAAGTCAATGAAAGAGGCACAACCATCAAGAAACTCAGAGATAGATCCAGTTACTATGAAAGTCTTGAAGCCACGATCCGCTCGCTAAAACAAGATCTTGAATAATCAAAGAAGCAGAATAAAGATCTACTCCAAGCTATTGAAAAACAGGAAAACGAAGTTATCAGCTTAAAATCTCAGCTGGAATGTGCCTTCAGAATTCGTAAAATGCAGCAGGATGTGAATGAAGAACAAGAAAAGGAGATTCTCAATCTAAGATGTCAGTTGGAAGATGAAAGAAATGTTGAAGAGAACGAGAAGAAGCAATATCTTGAAAAGGAAGAGCAACTTCAGGTTGAGGTAAATACCTTGAAAGGTAAATTAGAAGATAAGGATAAGCTTTTACGATTTCAAGATAGTACTAAGGTCTTGGATGATATTCTTAATAGTCAAAGGTCTCCTGCTATCAAAACTG
>APFE030491980.1:0-19084 GCA_000404065.3 Pinus taeda | reverse complement strand
GGTTTTTGACTCCTACTATGGCAAAGGTTTGTACGTTACCACCGAAGAGGACATTTTCATTTCTGCTTGCAGTGATGGCGAAGTTCCCGACTCCATCAATATTAGTAGCATTCTTACAGGAAAAAGGTTGGGAAAGATTACAACTGATGCTCCAAATTGTGTTTCTGAGTTGAGAGAAATGGCCTTCAAAGATATGCAACCCTATGCATTCGTGTACAATGAAAGGACTCATGAAATTATATCCGGAGATACTAACGGAATTATTTATGTATGGTCGAATAGATTGTGCCGTGACGTGCCAATATCAATATCAGAGGATGACGAGAGCGAAGGAGGAGACATGGAGGCCGGACAATAGGCAGCCGCTCGACCTAAATTAGTGTCTAGCAATTCGAATTTCTATGTAACTGTGTAACTAAGAATTCTCTGTTTTTCATAATTAATTATGAAGTACGTTTACTTTTATTATGAATATGGCTGTAAACTTTTAATTTAATTAACAATTAATAATGTAAGAATACGAATACTGGTTATAAGAATAAGAATACTCGCTTATAAAATTAAATTTAAATTTTATATATTATAAAATTAAATTTAAATTATATATATGATTTTATCAAATAGATTAAGTTTTTTTTCAATAAGTGATATACATAAATTTAGTTAAAAATTATTATAAATTGATAGTTATAGATAAGAGTAAAACAATAAATAGAAATTTGGGCGGCTATACGCATACATAATTTAAGTCGTTCCCTTTTTAGGCCACTATACAGTTTGTTGATGATGGCTCTAAACAGCAAATAAAATTGTCATTGCTTTTGAAAAAGGTCATTAAAGGGGAAAAAAAGGAAAGGCAACCCAAGATTATTTTTCATTATGATCGGATTTGTTTGAGCGAGCGCTGGAGATTGATATTGAGATTGATGATTGAGGAAATGTGATTGTTACACAGCCGACTTACATGACATTGTGAATATTTATATTATGGTCTTGTCATTCATAATTGTGATTTACTCAAATCACAAATGCTGTGTTTTTTTGTGTTTTAACATTTTGATAATTAGATCTTCATTTATGTTTTTTATATTTATTTGTATTTTTCAAAATTGTGATTTCCTCCTCAAGTCTTTAAGTCACAAATGCTTTGTTTTTTGTATTTTAACATTTTGATACATAGATCTTCATTTATGTTTTTTATATTTATTTGTATTTTGATAAATAGAAATTGAATCTTATAATCAAGTTAAAAATCAAATTGAAATTGAATCCTATAATCAAGTAGAGTTAGGAAAAACGTTAAAATCAAATAGAAATAAAGTCAACGAAGTTCACTAAATCACTAGTTAGTAGTTGCAGAAATTTAATTGAAATTGTCCTGAGCAACACCCACATAAATTGATACCAGCTAGCTTCTTTGCCAAAAGCACTAGAAATGGTGCACAAATCAAAAAAAGACTTCATTCATTTGTGATTGAAGAAAGCCATTTCATTGGTGCTATTTGTGATTGAAGAAAGCCATTTCATTTGTGCTTGAAGAAAGCCATTCGCTTAAAGAGCTGCATGCAGCACTTATTATAAACCACATCTTAATTCTCAGTAAAAAAGGGTTTAGAATTTCAACAATTATACATTTATGAAGAAAAAGCGTATACTTTTTATATTTTTATTTTAATTATATAATTATTTTTTAATTTATTATTTAAAAAATACTTTAATATTTAATTTAATTTTCCAAATTTTAATATTCAAACTTTTTAAGTTAAATTACTACATTCTTAACCTGTTATTTACCATTCTCTTTAAGCCTCTTATTAGGAAAAGAATTGACTCTTAACATTTTGTTATTTAAAAAAATGTCTTGAATCTCAATAAGTTCTCAAATAGAACAAGCGAATCTCCCGATGAGAGTTAAGATAACAAATTGAAGAGAAAGTAACTCAACCCTAAAGGTTACGAATACAAAGCATTGAGATAATGGCATTAAATATATGGATAAATTTAGATTATGGATTGATTTTAAGAGAAATGTTAATGAGTAAACTTATAAGTATTGTAAATTTATATTTAATAAGAAAGATAAATATGATGTATATTTTATTTTTAATTTTTAATTATTAATAGTAATTTATGAGATTAATTTGAAGAAAATTATTAAAAATTAGTTAAAATTTATTGAAATATATCATTAATCATATATAGAGAAATATCTTAAGAATTAAAAAATTATATATGAGAAATTTCACTAAAATAATAATAATGATCTATTTCTTTTTATTAAACTTATAAGAATTATATCTTTATCATATTCAATATATCACCCTGATTAAGATAGAGAATTGAACCGATGCTTTCACATGAAAAATGCTTTACCAAAGTACCCAATCTAGAACCCCGGAAAATTAAAAAAAAAAAGATTAATAATTAATTTCTCTAAATTTTTAATAAAAACATAAATACAATTATCCCTATTTCATACCATTACTAATTACAAATATGTATCAAATATGTATCATATGCTTCTCTTAACTAATCCCTCTTGGAAAAAAGGCAAGTAAGAGAAATCTCACTCATGCTTCTCTTAACTAATTCCTCTCGGAGAAGACACAAGAAAAAGAAATCTCACTGGAAGCCTTTTGGGTGATATTAATAATTACACTTGAAATTATTATATATTTCAAATATTGTGATGTTTAGTGTTTAAAAGAAAAAATTTACATAATTATACAGAATTATGTGGATTTAAAATTTTAGTTTTTATACTAAATATTTCTTTTCTTAATTTTTAAAATTTTGGATTAGGTACTAAAGGACATTTTGACTATTATAATTTATATTAATAATAATAATAATAATAAATTTAAAAAAAAATAATTAATTAATTTTAAAATAGAACAAAAAATAGGGAAGGGAGAGTGCCATAGTAGAAGGAAGGATGGCAAATATGTAAGCCTATGTTTGTAAACCATGGAAAAAAATTAGAGAAGAGGAATTGAAGTAAGTCACATAGGTGATGAAGACAAATCAAAAGAATATATGGCAACAAAAGAAGAATAAGTGTAGAAGAATTTTTTTTATAAAAAATCATGAAGGTAAGTTCAAAACCTCAGTTAGAAGTTTATGCATATGAAGGAAGAATTAATTGATTGGCCCACCATGGATAAATATTTTGAATGTTAAGAGGTAGTAGACAACACGAAGGTCAATTTTGTTATTACTTATTGAAAGGACATGTTCCATTATTGTGGGATAGCATTATGAATGACAAAATAACGAGAGGAAAGAAAGAGATCCCATCATGGGATAGATTGGTAGTTAAGTTGAAGTCTAAATTCATGCCAAAATATTACTACACTCAACTATTCAAGGGACTTCAATATTTGAGGCAAAAGGAAATGAATTTAAAAGCTTATATAAAGGAATTTTACAAGTTTATAATAAGGGTGGGTCACATAGAAGAGAATGTGAAAAAGGTAGCAAGATATATAAATGATCTAAAATTTAGCATTAAGGATGATATTAATTTATATCTCCAAGAACAGTGGAGGAAACCTATCAACTTGTAGTCAAAGGAAAGGAAAAACTATCCAAGAAACAAAGTCAATAGAAACTAGAAATATCTATTTCAAAGGTAAGAAGCAACATGATGACAAATTCAATTCATTTTTTTAAGGAAGAGAAGGAAGAACTCTACATCAAATTCAAAGTCTAAGAGAAGGTCATTCATAAAAAAAGACATCACATTTAGAAGGTGGATATTTTTTGGATAATTGTTTTAAATGCATTGAATATCGTCATAAATATTACAATTGTCCAAATTTTCTATATGAAGATCATACTAATCCAATTGCACAAGCTAAAGAAGAAGAAAGTGTAGATGAAAAGGATACTTCTCAAGCCAAGCAAAGAGATCAAAGAGAAAATACATATAAAATCTTTCTTTAGATCAACTTGCAAGTCAAAAGTAAGTGTTATAAATTGATTATTAATGATAGTATCACATAATCTAGTATCTCTTGAAATGGTTGCGAAAATAGATTTGGAAAATTTCATTCATCCTACACCTTATAAAGTGTCATGGTTAGACAAATGATATCATATTTTAGTGAATAAAAAATGTAGAATACATTTGAAGATAGGAAACTATTAAGAAGAGGTACTTTGTGATATAATAACCATTGATATTTGTCATGTTTTATTAGGAAGAACTTGGAAATTTGATTAAAAAATAATTTATGATGGGAAAGAAATACCCATACTTTTGAAACAGATTGGTAAGAGAAAAGTTTTGTTACCATTGACTAATGAAGATGCAATGATGGAAATTAGCAATCAAATTTGTTGATGAGTGAAAAGGAATTTTTTAAAAAGGAAAAAGAAGATGAAGCAAAATATTCGTTGCTTAGTAAGAAAAGAACATTTGTTGTAGCCATTGAGGTAATTGATTTGCCTTTAAAAAATCAAATTTTATTAAAAGGGCATGAGAATGTGATGACTATTGAAATGTCCAGTGAATTGTTGACAAGGAAAAGTATAGAGCATCTAAAGGAATTTATTGTAGAAGTTGATTTGCTGGAAGAGGTTGTCATAGAAGGAAATAGTGAAGAAATTTTGAAATGTGACACTTCAAGGAAAAGATCTTCTAGCGGAGGTTTTTGTGGAGGCCCCTATAAAAATAGCCCAAAAATTTCTTTGTAGCGGAGGTCACTAGTGAAGGTGGGCAGGTGGATGTTTTAGCGGTTGTTTCTTTGATGGTGCGTCTAAATTATTCAAATGCACTAGTGTTTTACAATCCATACACGCACTAGAATTGTATATAACATGGTGCACCGTGGATTTTTTTTTTTTGAAATATAAAAAACCATAGTTCAGTAAATATAGAAACACACCAGTGCTTCAATATTTTCTAGCACCAAACTCCTTCATATAGTAAAATGCCTTGATGTTATTCAACAATCACATCCTGGTGCGGTAAACGTATAACAACACCCTAGGGAATCTTATAAAGCATACCGATAAATTATTTTTAATTTCTAAAAAAAGGTCGATGCTATTGTAAAACCACAACATTGATGTGTTACCAGTAACGTAAAGCTCTGGGGCATCTTGATAAAGCACCATGATAATTTTAAATTTAAAAAAAAAAACACACAGTTCTTTTGGATATAGCTCTCCTCGATGCGCTTCGTGAAACGCACCATAGGAGGGTTAAATTAAAAAAACCCTTCCAACCATAATTTTCATTTTTACCATCTATAGTGTGGGAGATATCTGAAGCACCAATGCCACTCTTTCCATGTACAATTGCCCTGATGATGGTGCCTCTTTTTCTCACCCCTTTTCAGTATTGTGCTCATTGTTTGAGTTTCCATTTTTTTGAAACGGTGTGAAAAATTGTTTTTCTCCATTACAAGTCCACAATGCCTCCTTGATGACCAAATGTCTAGGTAATGTCTATGTTTCTTTCTAATTTAAGTTTTTAGCGGATTAGAATTGCAAATTAGGTTGAATTTCTCATTTATTTTGCAAAAAAAATATTTCGATGAGTAGTGCACTCAATATGTTTGGCTCGTACCGGGAGTGGTAAGCCCTATAAATTTATAGGGTGCACCGTGTTTCGATGTGTGAACATAACACACCACCATTCTGGCAGTGCATTTTGTAAATATAAATGCAACGAGAAAGATGCAACAAATTGTACGCTGGTGCATCACTCTCGGTGCGTTTATATTTGTCAAATGCACCGCAAATAAATATTTAAAAATATTCTTATAGATCGGTGTGTTAGATAACCTGAACATACTATAATGGTGCCATTAGGTTATACGTGCGCACCAGCGCGCAAGTATGTCGCACTGCTATGAAAAGTCAAATTTTTTAAAAACCTACGCTGCATCATACTTATGTGTGCACCATTACCAGTGTGGTTATAGTTGAAAGCGCACAAGCTCCAGTGCATGCCTATGTTTTGAGCACACCGGTAATTTTTTTATTTATTGAAATTTATGTTCCCATAGTTATAATTACATGTTTCATTTAATAAAAAAAAATATATTTTATGTATGAGGCTGATGTATTTTATATTTCAATCATGAAGTAGAGATGTCAACATAGGGAGCAATAGTAGGAGAAGGAGCAGCAGGCAAACCCATACAATATGGTCTGACCATGGCAGGCTAGAGAGAGGGAGAGGGATTTATACCCTCACCCTATTACTACATTGATCTTAGCGCTCTTGAGGAATGTAGATATCCTCAAGTACTGTGAGAAGGGTACATCCCTAAAGGCGCACTTTGTCCTATTAGTGCTTCTGATCCCCCGATGGAAGGTCTAGGAGAAGGCTTTCACTGTCAATCCTGAATTGTGGTATAGGCCCACTCAAGAGGACATATACTTTATCATTGCCCTATCCAGGAGAGGGGAGGATTTTCCCCAGTTCCCTGATGTCCCCCATGGTGTTGCAGCTGAGAGTCAACTTGCATACACTTGGAGATACTATAAATAATATAAATCATTTCACAAAAAATATTATAATATAAATAATGATTACCAAATAAATAACATTTAATTTTGTTTATACTGTTTTAGTCAGCGTCCCCGTGCCCAACAAATTGAGTTGAGAATGAGTTAAAAGGCATTTGATCATTGCTTATGGGTATCCCCTTGGTGCTAATCTCTATTCCAAGAAATTAGTGGACAATCCTTTTGAGCTTCGACGCGAGCCAACAGAATGCCCGTTGTATGCTATATGACATTCACCTATCACCATTGGATGCTACATGACATTATTATTAAAGAAATATATGGAGGTTATATGGCATTCTTATCATTATGGGAAAATAGATATTTGTTATGCCTTAATTTTTTAGTTGTCAATTTAGAAATGAAAAACTAATTATCTTACATTGTTATTTGCATTTTCATTGTTATATTACTATTATTTAAGGAAAACCAAGTTACTTAGAATTACTAAAAATGCAGGCTTTCACTCATATTATACTAAATGACTCTATATCTTAACTAATAAACTTACTTCTGAAAAAAAAAATCTTAACCAAATAAAAAGATATTAAAACTATGCCTCAATATAACTAAATTTAATTAATTTATATTTTTGTCTATCATATATTTTTAAAACATTTAACTTCTTACTGTTAATAATTTAAAATTTGGTTATTTAATAATTAAAAAAAATTATATAATTAATTTAACTTGTTTTAATTATATTGAATAATTAACTACTAGTTAAAAAAAATCAAATATAATAAATAGAATCTTTTAATATGCAAATATGTTAATTAAAATCTCAAAGCAAGTGAACCATGAATTCAAAAGAGCATGTAATTTCACTATAAAAGTTGGGGCCCCACATGACATTCATGTTATTATTATATGTGCGGATAGATACCTGCTACGCCTCCAACGATTAAGTCTAATTGGTAATATGAGCATAGGTACCTGCTACGCCGCAATCATACGGTGAAGTTTAAGTTAACTGATTTAAGATTTTTTTTAAACTTATTTTTTAAAGATATTCAACTGTTACGAATTTAATAATTTAAATGTATTATTTTAATTATTATATATAATATATATGAATTGATATTATTTAATTTAAAGCATACAATTAATTTAAATATATTAAATTGTTAAATTTCTCTTTTTAGAAAAAGACAATAATAATTAAAAGAAATAATAAAAGAGGAATTATTGTCAAGATTAATCTCTCAAAGGCTTATGATAAGATTAGTTGGATGTATTTACGTCTTTTGATGACTCACCTGGGTTTCAACAATGGTTTTATTAATTGGGTTATAGGTTGTATTACCAATGTGAGCTTTGTTGTTCTTATAAATGGGACGACTTCTCCTTTTTTTCATAGTCAAAGAGGCCTTCGACGAGGATGCCCTTTATCTCTTCTTATGTTCCTTTTAGCTGTGGAGGATTTGATCCGTTTGATTCACCTTGCCATTAGAAGGGGAGAATATAAGGCATTGGAATCTCCATAAACCTTTTCATCACTCATCTACTCTTTGTGGACGATATCTTACTTTTTTGTGATGGCTCTAGGGGGCGACCTTTCTAAGCTTCAGTCAATTATGGAGTTATTTCTAAAAGCTACAGGAATGAGTATTAATGCACAAAAATATTCTATTACTCACAATGGACTTTCTGAGGTTGAGCTAACTAGAACAACATATTTTTTTCCCTTTATTATTATGCCACTGATGGAAAGTCTTAAATATCTGGGGTTCCTCTTGAAGTCGAACTCCTACAAAAAATCAGACTGGAAATGGTTAGTTACAAAAATTGAAAAAAGAGTTAAGCACTAGAGTTTCAAATGGATTTCTCAGGTTGGGCACTTGGTCCTCATTAAATCGGTTTTACAAGCTATTCTAGTTTACTAGATTGCTCTTTCATGGGTTCCAAAAGGTATCCTTTCACAAATCCGGAAGATCTGTGGTTGGTTTCCCTGGGTAGGATCAAAAGTGGAGGATGTACTTCCTTGGGTGGCCTGGGAAAAAAATGCATGCCCTAAAGAGAAAGGAGGGTGGGGCATAAAGGACCTTCCCTGTTTTTCTTGCACACTGGCAACAAAATCGAGATGGAGTCTTCTAACGAAGAACAATTTATGGACTTTAGTGATAAAAATAAAATGCATTGATCCTACTGACTTGATGGCTTGGTTTGGAGCTCCGGAGAAGTCTCATAGAAATTCTTTAGTTATTTGGAAGGCCATGATTGACTCTTTTGATATTATTGTTGATGGGTTATCATGGTTGGTTGGAAATGGTATTAATGTTCGTGTGGGAATTGATCCTTAGGTGGGTTGTAATGAAGCCTTCCTTTTTCCTAGGGGCCTGGTTGAAACACTTGTTGTTGAGGGGATTCTTTCACCTCATGAAGAGTCTACTACTTTTTGGAATCAGGGTTGGAAGTCTGCAGAGGCATTAGAACTTGAGCCTCAGTAGATGGGGGTTCAGAGGGATTACATAAAGGAACTTCGAGATCAAATATTCGACTAAAGAATAGGGTTGATGATCTTTGTTGGGTAAACTCTCCCAGTGGTCTATATGCTCCGAAATATGGTTACATTTATCAAATGGGAAGAAGGTTGGGGGATGCTCGGCATTGGTGGTATAAGTCTTTTTGGAAGCTTAGTTGTCCTCCTAAATCTAAACTCTTGTTCTAGAGTATTCTCAGGAACAACGTACCAACCTGGGATAACCTACGAAAAAGGAAAAAACAGGTCATGGTTGGTGTGCCCTGTGAAAATCCTCTAAAGAAAGCTCTTATCATCTCTTCTTGTTCTGCTCTTTTTCCTCTAAAACTTGGGAACATTTCTTAAAGGTACCAACTTGGGATAACCCACAAAAAAGGAACAAACATGGCCCTGGTTAGTGTGCCCTATGCAAATCCTCTGAAGAAAGCCTTATCATCTCTTCTTGTCCTTCTCTTTTGCCTCTAAAACTTGGGAACATTTCTTAAAGACAGTTGGTATTGCCTCAAATTGGTCTGGGAACTCTACGGAGACTGCTTGGAAAAACTGGTGGGCTCATACTTTTGTTCCTCATTATCGAAATATTCCTTTGATTATTAGTTGGGTCATTTGGGTGGCTTAGAACAAAAGCATTTTCAAGGATCAACCATCATACCCATATGTTATATCTATTCAATGTGCTTCCATTTATGATTTGATCGCTCACAACATTCTTGCTACTCCTTCTCATAATATTCAGGTTGAATCCATCAGAACTGATATATCGAGGGCTTATTTTGATGGGGATTTTGATGCCCACTATCATTGTGCAGTGGGGATATTCATACACTTGAATGAACATAAAATCATTAATGCTTCTGTGGGTATTGGGCCTAGTTCGAATAACTTTGTTGAATTGTTTACCTTGAAAAATATTTTATGTTGGTTAAGGCAGATGGGGTTCTTTCTGGTCAGGTCTTTGGTGACTCTCTGTATGTGATCAGCTGGGCAAATAATGTTCAGCGTTGTCATAATCTGACTCTAATTCCTATATTAGATGAAACTTTATTTCTTAAAACAACTTTTGATGACTTATTACTTTGTCACATTTATAGGGAGAGGAATATGGAGGCAAATTATATCTCTACAAAAGGTTTACAACAGTTTTTGGACTCTTGGTACATAATTGACTCTGACAATGGGCGGGTCACGGTTTTTGATCGGGCTTCTTATTTATAAACTCTTAATATGGTAGCTTAGCTTTTGGTCTTTTGCTCTATCAGGCCCTTTGGGGGTTGTTTATGGATTATTGGCATCTTATTGATTATGTATATTTTTGGTTTTTGGACTTGTCCTAGACATGTTGGTAATTTTGGAGACTGGTTTGGGTTTTTTCTCCAATTGTTCGAAGAGGCCCGTTTCCTTTCATTTTCTCTGTTTTTCATGGTTACCTAAGGTGATATTTTTGTTTTGAGTAAGTGTGTTACCCACTTTCCTCATTATGTTGTTGATTTCACTTATTGTGTATGTTGAACTCACATATTGTTCATGAATGCTTCAATGCATCTACTTTGTAACTTTTTATTCACTTAATAAAAAATTCTAATTTTTCTGCCCAAAAAAATATTGTGAAAAAATTATAATTGAAAAAAAAACAAACAAACAAACAAAAGAAATAAAACTAAAAACAAAAAATTGATAACTAATAGAAATAGAAATGAAAGTTACTAAACAACCCATAATAAGACCTCAACCAATCACCTTACAAATAAAAAAATTTCAATAATAATAAAAATTGAATTCCTAATATTAAATTATAAGCTTTAATTGTTTGGTTAAAAACAAACTAAATAAGACCTAATAAAATTGGAATACCTCTCTGAAGCAATATAATCAAACAATTAATAAAAATTGGAAAAATAATTGCTATAACCATCTTTTTATAAAATCATTTTGAAAAAAATATAAATAATAAAAAAAAGGAAATCATCTTCTTCGGTAACTCGTAATAAAATATCTTACACACTCTAAAATACTTCATCTCCAAATAAATAAGATCCCTTTCGAAACTTTCCCCATTATCTACTATACAACATCTTCCATCTCAAAAACATCAGAGATACTTCCGAAAAGGGAAAATCATATTTTTTACTTTAATAAAAAAGTTATAATATTTTATAAATCAATTTATTATATCTTCCTGTTAACCTTGCTTGTGTTGTAGGTTGCTCTCTTTCACTTTAGAGTAGAGATCTAATTAAATGCATTATTTGTTTTAAATTAATTCAAAATTTAAAAACTATGTCGTATTATGAAAAAGGTTCAAAAATTAAAAGAGCCGACATTCACATTGTGATGTTAAAAAATATTTTACAGTTCTTGTAACCAAGCTTCTAAAATCATTGTATCCTCCACCATTATTAAAATTTAAATTTTTAGCAAGATATTTCAAATACTTATATGTAGAAAACAAGAGAGCACATATAAAACAAGAGAGTCACTGTTGCGGCGGTAGTCCCTGTCAGGGTCTACCACAACAACAAAACAAAAACAATTTGAAAAACTGAGATAAAAATAAAAATATTCAGAAAAATCAGAGTGTAAAGTAGATGAAAAAAGAAGGTAAACATATATGTCCAATGGCGGAAGTGCTAACCTTCATATATTTTACTTGTTAATTGCCAAAAACCCATCTTAACCTAGAGCTTTAACTCCCAAATACTCCATCTTAAGCTGGAGTTCTTCAGTTAGTAGAAGTTTACACCTTAATTATTTTAATCTCGTTTATGTTTGATCAATTAATTTCAAGTAAACAGAAATAAAATAACTAGGTTATTTTCCATATATTACCAAATTAATTCAACTCCCAAATACCCATCTTAAGCTAGAGCTCTTAGTCCGTAGAAGTTTACACCTTAATTCTTTTAATCTCTTTTATGTTTATCAATTTCGGAAATTTCAAATAAACAGAAATAAAATAACTAAACTATTTTCCATATATTACCAAATAAGTTCAATGGAATTGTTAAATCCAATTGAAAAAGAAAATAAGGGCCACAAACTTAGACAAATGGCTAAAAAATAGCACATCCAAATTCATGAAAAAAATGTCGAGTTTATGTAAATTGCAAATTTGGAGATGGTGATATCTTAGAAAAGTTATTATGTGTTTTTTTTGACTTTTAACTACCGGATGGAAAACTAAAAGACGTGTGATATAATGTGTGAATGTAAATACTTATTCTAATTATGAAATACCAAATTATTTTTGGTATTTTAGTTATTTTAGAAATAAATTAAACATTGACATGTGAGATTAACTTCCAACTGTTTAGAAAGAAATTGAAGTCAGTTATGCTCAAAAGTGTAGAAACAAAAAAAAAGAGAAAATCCTGCTTTTAGATTATACTTTTCTACCTAGTAAAGTGTAAAAATCAAATAACTAGGTTATTTTCCATGTATTAGTAAGGAGTTCAAGTTAGTACAATGGAATTGAAATGCACATTACCCATAATTCTTATGCCAAAGTGAACGAGACAGCAGGCACAAAACAAGAATACTTCAAAACCTTTGACTATGTAACAAAGACCAACCCTTTGATCGACAGATCCGGTGCAAGGAGAGGCTCCATTTCAGGAGAGGTAAAATTAATAAAATCGATGTGTTTGTGTGCACACACAGATATTCATTTCATATATGATCAGATAATATAAAAGAGAAGTAGATATGTATTTCTTATTAGCGCCATAAAACACAGTATATGGGACATTGCTGGGTTCCTAGAGAAAGTTACGATCAGAAAACACCTTTGTCAAAAGGAGTAGTCCACGGAGGATTGCCCGACAGTTAAAGAGTGGCCGCCAGAACCAGGGTAAAAAATGGCAATTTGTCATGGATAAACCAGATCTGGAATTCACCTTACAACAACAGTGATAACAGTAGTAAATCGCGAATTGCAAAACTTGGAATAGTGGATGCAAATATTATTATGAACTTAGCAGAAATAGCTGGAAAATTAGTGATTCATATAAGTCACAAGATAGCACTAGTAAATTGCGAATTGCAAAACTTGGAACAGTGGATGAAAATATTATTATGAACTTAGCATAAATAACTGGAAAATTAGTGATTCATATAAGTCACAAAATAGCATCAACAGAAAATATTTCATCTTTTAACAACCCCAGCCCTACAGGGCAATTTGTCATGGATAAACCAGATTTGGGATTCACCTTACAACAATAGTAAATTTGTCCTATCTTATTCAATATTAATGTTAGATCACTTAACATCTCGAGCCTTATCTTCAAAAGCACACTGCATGTGCATCTACCTTCCATATATAACTGCCCTTCCTTTATTGTGCACAGGAAGCGATGATAATGGTTTTGCTGAAGCACCATGTTGTTTTTAACAACCCCAATCAACAAGGCAATCAAAGAGAGAAGATAGCAAACCAATATGAAGAAACATATTCATATTACTTTTGCATCCACTGTGTAGGTGAAGCTTGCCATGTTCCTGGATTTTTTGATATGTATAACAAATAGTTAGTTATAGTAAAATGATAACATTGTGAATTGAAGAGAGAACATATTTAAGACAAAAGATGTTAAGGCATATGTTGATGTACCTTCCATTTGTTACCCGACATGTAATAGTTCACTATCTTCATTGAGGGTGAACTTGCTGTGAATTTTGAAGTCACCTAACATGTAAACAATGGTAGCTTTTTGTTGCAAATATGCCTCATATGACATTGCTTTTAAATCAGGAAGCAATTCATGTACTAAGGGTTGCCTGATAATGCACTGGACAAAGTTATTTGAAATGGATTCTATTACAGTGTTTATACAATGCTTGTAAATGAAAGGGCAATTATCGTTGCACTATGAACAGAAAATTGTCCCATTGGTTATCACTATGGATGAATTGACTGGGGAGTTACAAATTGCACAAACAGGTTCAAAAGGAGTTGAATATGGATTTGTTGCCATCAGAATACCTTCGACCTCTTTATAAAATATTGAAACATTAATTTACATTATTACATGGCAAATGCAAAGCTAGTAAAAACACTATTATTGTTATACTTACAACATGGATAGATGTAGATAGTTTTTTGAGATTGTTTACTGCATCTATGTTAAGTTCAGTCATGAACGTTGACTTTGATGATATTGTTTCTTTTGTGTTTACCTTTTTTGTTAAATTTTTGAAAAGGATGAGGGGGAAGTCTCCTTTCTGCAGTTGTTTTTCCATTGAAAGGAAAAATTGTTCATACGTGTCAAATAATTGCAACTGCAAGAGAGAAATTGTTATCCATTGAAAAATTGCAAGTGCAAGAAACAAATTACAATAAGTATAGACAAATTACAATAACTATATAATGAAGTGATGCATGTTATCTATTGAAAATTAGGAATAAGTAACATGCAAATACATACAGTTGCATTGCCATTTTCAGAATCTCCATCTTTGATATGGAGTATGTAATGCAATCCAACCCGTTTGGAAAGTGTAACGGCTGCAGGGATTGTGCCAAGTGGGTAAATTTCTTTTTTGTTTGCAAATTGCCTAATGGTTGTATTGGAAATGAAGCGATATTCTTTGCAAACTTCAAGTACAATTTCTATGATACTTGATTCATTAAGCAAAATTATTTTGTCACAGTCACCACGATCATAAACAGTTTTAGGCAATATCTTGAAATTTGTAATTGAGATGCTATTGCCTTGCAAAATTTGCTGTTCATGTCGCTCCACTAAATGTGCAGGTACAGTTAACGTTATAGTCATCATTCCTTGAGCATCTGTCAAATCAGGTCGTAATATTTGACGTGATTTGTTTGCTTTATCAAGGAATGCAGTATAAACAATCATTATGTCTCCAACAAATCGCTGCCCAATTCTATGACTATTGAGATCTTCAATTGATACCAATTCTATGACTATTGAGATCTTCAATTGATACTTTAATTGGAAGTATTTGTTTTTGCCTATAAAAATTGCTTAGTTAGATACTGTTATAAACATTTCTACAATGCTATGTTTCTCCTAAAAACTGAATAAGTATAAATAGATTACAATGTTGTGTTTCATATGCATACCTTTTTGATGTATCATTTTGTACATTTGTTGAATCAAGTTTTGTTGTGATTGTTTCAGTTGGACTAACACAAGTAAATGCACATTTCAATATGATATGGATATTATCACATGTATTTTGTGATAAGCAATTAATAAACAAATTATGATACCTAACATGCACATGTCTTCTTGCTGCATTGTCTGGGGGGACTTACTACAAGTGCTTTCTCCACTCGTCCGACATTTTCTAATTTATATAGATTTAAATATACACATGTAAAAAGAGAATGCATATATAATAAACATTAATATTTTAAATAGAAAATAGCATATTTGTATAGTTGTCATAAACATACCTTTTCAAAACAAGCGATTGGCTTGCCTTTTCTATTTGAGTTATGCCTTCTATTTTTTCAATTGTTTCTTTTCCTTTTTCAGAATTTATGCTATGTTATAGAATAGTAGCATATATTTAGTTCAATTTGAAAGAGCATATAGAACTAAAAAATGAACAGGAACATTAAAACCATAGAACCATACATATGTAAAAATAGAATGCATATATAGTAAACATTAATATTCTAAATACAAATTAGCATATTTGTATAGTTGTCATAGACATATCTTTGCAAAACAAGCGGTTGGCTTGTCCTTTCTAATTGGGTTATGCATTCTATTTCTTCAATTGTTTCTTTTTCTCTTTCAAGATTTATGCTATGTTATAGAATAGTAAGATGTATTCAGTGCAAATTAAAAGAACATATAAAAGTAAAAAGTGAACAAGAACATAAGATCCATAGGAAAGGAAAGGCAAGAAGAATATACTCTGTTTGTTTATGTTCCATGTTGGTTGTTTTGTTCAATTGGAAAAGGTTTTACTAGTACAATCTGCATTCATCAATAGATGAGGTCATATCTGGAAATTTAAATGAGAACTTTGTGACATAACATAGCTTATACTTAACAGAAAGGCAAGAGAAACAATACCTATGAAACAATACCTATGACCTCTCAAGGATTAGATGCATTGAATCGTCATTACATGACATGGAAAAGGCATTATAAATAGGGAAGTGAAACATTAAGTAATGGTATACAGAAGTAAAGAGGAGCATCACAGTTCATAACAAATTTAGCCAAATGAAGTTACCTATTTAAGCAAGTAGTTCAACAAATTACCAATACTATAGCATTTGGATTTTTAGCTAAATGTCAAATCATCTATTCATGTATCGAGATTCCAGCATAACAAGTAAATGCATGTGCACTTTTTTTATTAAATCACGAACTGTAAGTATTCAAGCCAAGCGAATACAGTAAAACCCAAAACCCAGAATTTCATACTGAAAATATTACCCACAAGAGTAAGAGGGTGAAGGAGTTATGATATCCCATACGCATATCATTCTATTCAAGTTAAAAGAAAAAAAAATGTTCATGTAGATCACAGAGATTCACACTAGCCCAGGCTGCTGTAATCACTAAAACTATTCAGGAAAATTATAAGATTGCAAATACCACATCCCAATACATAGTTCTAAGAACTTGAAAAAAAAAGCAACAAAAAATGTGAATGCTAGGAGATATCCTAAAAGCCACAGCATAAACGCACTGTGGAAATTATATTAATACGAAAGAAAATAATTGTGCAGTAAGTGACAAGAACAAGTGCAATAGTGAACCATTCAGGTGAACCATAATAGTGTTGGGCATGAACATCCATTCAAATTTGCATAACTATGCAACATCCTTAGGAACATGATAAACGATTTCATATAAATATTTACACAAGACTCAAGAGGAGAGATTAACATGAGACTGGAGTGAAATTAACATTGACCAACAATAGAGAAAAAAGAAGGGAAGCCTGAAGACAAAGTACAATCGAAGCTATCAGGCCAATGTTTGCGGGTTTGCTCTACACGGTATTATTTCCTCATCATTTCTAAATTGGTGGGCTGCTCTACTTTATAGTTTCCACGGAATGGCTACCTTTGAGAACGCACGGCGTTGGTCCAAATAACTTCGAAGGCTCAGGTAATATAATAGCCTCTGACAGAATTTTCTTGTAAAAATTCCGAGTTTGGCCGGAGTTAACCTTTTCTAAATGCCTCGCTTCCTATTTCTGTATTTCTGTTCAGAACTCCACGAGGTTTCTGTGTAGCTCCTCAAATTTTCAGGTATAGAAGTACCGTTTTTCTTTTTTTGCTCTCGTATCTCATTTAATAGCTTCAGTTTTTTAAAAACCCTAGGTAATAGTTTGGTAATTCCTAAGATAGTTATTCCGTTGTCACGACCTTTCTGTGTAGCTCCTCAAATTTTCAGGTATAGAAGTACCGTTTTTTTCTGCGCTCGTATCTCATTTAATAGCTTCAGTTTCTTAAAAACCCTACGTAATAGTTTGGTAATTCCTTAAATTGCAGGTAAGATAGCTATTCCGTCGTCACGACCATGTTGGTTAACAGTTTTTCGACTGCTATTATTCCAGGAGCTTCGAATATTAATTTTTTTTTCGCCTATGTTGTCTTTCAGAGTCTTCGCTTGAAACCTTGCTTGAATAATAGGTTCGTTCTTAGATAGAATCTGGGGTTTCAGAGCATTGGATATTCGCTATAAATGTTTCAAGGGATCTTTGCTCACAACCTACCGACCCTAAGTCCTGAGAATTCGGTTCAGTGGTTTTGTGTGGAGCCACAGGTCTTGTGGTCCAATCTGGGCATGTCTGAAAGCCGTTCAGTTATAATTTCCTCAGTTGAAAAAACCCTTCTGAACCTGATTAATTTTTTTAATCTCTAAATTTTGTAAATTTAAGACTTTTGCTCCAAAAATGGTAATGGCGTTACAGTTTCCTTGATTGCCCGCTCGATATGTTTATGTATAACTTACTCGAAATATGGTATGAATCGACAGATATTTCCAGTGTTTGCTACGTTACGTTAATATATTTTTATAAAATACTTCAGGAAATCTCATTACCATAAATATCAAATAGAGGTGGTACAAAAGATGCTTAATATTTGTTTTTGAAAGAATTTAGGAAGGTACTGCATGACACTAGATATAATATAATTTATAATAGTCACTCTGATAAGTATAAATTTCTGGACACCCCATAGGTAAGATGCTTGAATTTTCAGCTGTAAAACAAATCTAGAAAAGGTATTACATGACATTCATTTTAATTTTATTTATTAACAAGGAGCCATTGCCGTGGCGGTAGTCCCTGCCGAGGTCTGCAAGGACAACACAGATGGATTGTATATTATCCGATTTGAAATGGGATTTGAAATGGAACTGAAATAGTTAGTTCAATGTGTAATTCGTTACAAAAGTTTCAGTTCGAAGTAAAACATATATTTCAAGATTGTTAAAATATTTTAAATGGTTATTACTCAATGTTTCTCTAGCTCATGCCCATTGCAAGAGACATATGTTTGAATAACATTTATTGCCCAGTCTTTAGACTTGGCAATAAGATTGGATCACATTTAACAATAAACAGAAACATAGGTGGCAATAAGATTGGATCACATTTAACAATAAACAGAAACATAGGTAAAATAATACCACGTTTGAGCTTCATTTGAGCTTCTTTTGACATGGGAGCGTCATCCGAACTCTTTTTTCCTACCAGATAATTAACTACCTATTACTTGGGATCACCCTTTTCACTGGTTGATAACTTGATGTGCTCCATCGAGACAATGATGTGTATATATATATATATATATATATATATATATATGTTCCTCTGGTACTCTGAGGTTTGTTCTATTGGATAAGCTTTAGTATTCGAACGACATGCAGCATGACACGTATTATATAAGGCGTCCATTTCATATATGGGTACTTGTTTATGCACCATGTTTCACTGTGAAAGAAATGTTCATGTTCGAAGGGTACAATCACATAAAACTATTTAATTAGAAATTATTGAATAATTTATAAGAGTGTATTTTTTAAAAAACAAAATAGTAAAATAAATTTTTAAATGTGCATTTTATTAATGTCAGTG
>APFE030491969.1:158607-233472 GCA_000404065.3 Pinus taeda | reverse complement strand
AAATATTTGGGAGCAAATGCTATATTAAGAATACTAATGAGCAGCTTGGCAAACTTGAGCCTAGGGCAGATGAAGGCATTCTTCTTGGTTACTCTCCACACAGCAAGGCATACAAATGCTACAATAAAAGACTTGGCAGAATTGTTGACAGCATTGATGTAGTGGTTGATGAGAAAGGATACATTCCTAGACAAGTACATCATGAAGACATCGAAGAAGATGAAGGATATCCTCAACAACTGAATGATGAAGAAGGAGAACCTCAAGAAGAACCAGAGGAGAAAACAGGAATGGAAGAAAAGACTCCGTCCAGATACGTTCAGAAACATCACCCAGAATCTCAGATTATGGGGCAGAAAGAAGCAGGTGTACAAACAAGAAGAACTCTCGCAGAAGCTTCAAGCTATTTGGCATTAATCTCTTCTACTGAACCACAAAATATAAAAGAAGCATGCAAAGATGAATTTTGGATAAAAGCAATGGATGAAGAACTTGAGCAAATCGAAAGGAACAACACTTGGGAACTGGTTCCTAGACCAAAGGATAAGAATGTTATCGGAACAAAATGGGTCTTCAAAAATAAATTGAATGAAATTGGAGAAGTAATTAGAAACAAGGCCAGACTTGTTTGTAAAGGGTATGCGCAGTAAGAAGGAATAGACTTTGAAGAAACCTTTGCTCCTGTTGCAAGACTTGAGGCCATCCGAATGTTCCTTGCTCTCTCAAGTTTTTAAAACTTCAAAGTATTTCAAATGGATGTGAAATCAGCCTTTCTGAATGGAGACTTGGAAGAAGAAGTATACATTGAACAGCCAGATGGGTTCATTCTTGGAAATGATCCAAATCTTGTATGCAGATTGAAAAAAGCTCTCTATGGGCTCAAACAAGCTCAAAGGGCTTGGTACTATCGTTTGGATAAATATCTTCATCAACAAGGTTTTTCAAAAGGATCGGCAGATAGCAATCTTTATATAAAAGTTGAAAATGACAAATTGCTAATACTTGTTGTGTATGTAGATGACATTATTTTTGGCAGCAATGAAGAAGAGATGAGTCAAAACTTTGCCTTGATCATGCAGAAAAAATTTGAAATGTCCTTGCTGGGAGAACTAACATATTTCCTTGGTTTGCAAATCCAACAAAAAGAAGGAGGAATCTTTTTATCTCAAACCAAGTATCTCAAACAGATATTGAAGAAATATGGCATGGAAGATGCAAAACCAGTGTGTACACCCATGGTCACAGGATGCAGTCTCAGTGCAAATGATGAATTTGCAGCAGTACATCAACCAACCTACAGATCTATGATTGGAAGTTTACTTTATTTGACAGTTACCTGACCAGACATCATGCATGCAGTTGGAATAGTTGGAAGATTTCAGGCAAATCCGAAGGAGACTCATCTTCAGGCAGTAAAGAGAATTTTCAAATATCTTCAAGGGACTCAAAATTATGGCCTATGGTATCCTAGAGATACAGATCTTACACTTCATGCTTATACAGATGCAGATTGGGCCGGAAGCGTGGATGACAGGAAAAGCACAAGTGGTGGTGCATTCTTTATGGGTTCCAGACTGGTATCTTGGTTCAGCAAGAAACAGAGTTCGATTGCCTTATCTACAGCTGAAGCAGAATATGTTGCTGCTGCATCTCGCTGCACTCAACTCCTTTGGATGATGCAGACCTTGCAGGATTTTCAAATCGATTGTACTCCACCTGTCTCCATCTTATGTGATAACACAAGTGCAATCAACATTTCAAAGAATCCTGTCATGCATTTGAAGACAAAACATATACCGATCAAATATCATTTTCTTCGGGAACAAGTTCTTGAACAAAAGGTCAAATTGGAGTATGTTCCTTCTAAGGAACAAGTTGCTGATATTCTCACCAAACCATTGCCCAGGGAGGCCTTTGAATACCTCAGGCCCAAGCTGGGAGTTGTTGATGCATCATCATGTTGAATCTCTTTTGATGGTTGTCCGTACAGGTTCAGGGGGAGCATATAATGCATTGTTGGCATTATGGATGATGTGCAGAAGGAGGTAGCTGCAATATGTCTCTGTCTCTTTCATGGTGGATTATGTTTCTTCATTACAGATCTGGTTCATACTCAGGGGGAGCATGTTCTTAGGGGGAGCATAACCCTTTGCCCTTGATGTCAAAGGGGGAGAATGAAGCTGAAGATTTTGAGGTTGCCATCAAGTCCAAAGGGGGAGATTGTTGGCATTATGGTTCTGATATGATTATATGTTTCAGATGTATGTTGTACTTGATGGCAACACCCATGGCATGGCTCTCATTTTGATAAAAATAAAGAAGTACGCAGGAGAACAGTTCAGGAGGTGCGTACCGGCAGGCATGCCATGCAGGGACCACGTCCAAATACGCGGATTACCCATCCATGAGGTGCGTACCCCAGTGCACACATTCCAAGGCAGTTAAGCGCCCACACGTGGGGTTTCTCATGGTATTTAGCCAACAGTATTGGGTTATCATGGTTTTGGTCCGTGGTATTGTTTATTTTATTATTATTCTTGAGCCCCATGATCCTTGATTTGGGGAAGAGCTTGCCTATATAAAGCAAAGGAGATCATTTGGCTTGAGCATCTCTTTTGAATATTTCAAGATCTGATTTATTGGGTTCTCGGTTCTTAAAAGATTGATCTATAAAGGAGAGTTTAGAAGTGAACCTGCGAAGGGTGATCTCTTGAGCACAAGTTCAGATCTGAGCATCTGAGGTTATTTCAACCCTAGTCCAAGGTACGCAGAGGCACCGAAGGTTCAGTGCGTGGGTACGCAGAGGCGCCGAAGGTTCAGTGCGTGGGTACGCAGAGGCGCCGAAGGTTCTGTGCATGGGTACGCAGAGGCGCCGAAGGTTCAGTGCGTGGGTATGCAGAGGCGCTGAAGGTTCAGAGCGTAGATACGCAGGGTGACAGTGGTTCAGGTGCGTGCCTTCTGCAGAAGCACGCGGCGCGATTATTCTTTTGGGTGCGTACCTGCTGTGAAAGTACGTGGCGCGATAGTGCCATTGGGTGCGTACTGTACGCAGATCAGTGAAAGGAGCAGTGCGTGGCCACGCAGTCCAGCAGAAGGAGCTCTGCGGGTATACGCAGAGAGGCAGAAGCAGAATTGCGTAGCAACGTAGGCCAGTAAGAGGAAAAACCGCGTATCTGTGTTAAGATCTTCTGTTGGTTGGATTTTTCTGTTGATAAGGTGTTCTGGGTTCTGTTCTGTTAGTGTTGATCTGGTTATTGCAGCTGACTGTATAATTTACATGTACTTGATGATCATTTGATGTATATGGATCCAGTTTGAAAATTTATGAAAGTGGTCCTTGAAAAGAAGTAGGGGGTTGTAGCTCCCTTCCAGGAGAGACTGGAAAACGAGAGAGAGTTGTAGCTCTCAGCAGTTGCAGCCTGCGTACTGGTAAAGGACTGCACCAGTACAAGACCATTGTAAAAGGAGTTTCTAATTTGAAAGAAGATAGAGACATATTGCAGCAGGTGGTTTTCACCCACATTGGGTTTCCACCTTATATCTGGTGTTCTTTGATTTGACTGACTGCTTTTCTGATTCATGCTCATTATTTATGGTATTGGTATGCAAAAATAATTCAAAGTATAAATAAGAAAGATTTGGTAACAGAATTAGATAATACTGATTCACCCCCCCTCTCAGTATTATTGTCAACACCAAGTGGGATAGGTGGCTGGCCACCAACATCCACCTGGATCATTCCTCCCCCCTTAGGAAACAATGGTCCCCATTGCATTGAATTCCTCCATGAGGTGAGGAAACTTCTGTTGAACTTGGTTCCTGGTGAGCTGTTCTGCAACCTCTGATGTGCCTAGTAATGGTGGGAAGCATGGCCGAGGGTGACCCACATTGAACACTCATTGCAAGGAAAGGAATGGGGGAATGTTGTGCTCCATAGAATTGTTTCCCACAACCTTGGTAATGGTGTAAGAACCATATCAGAGTGGTCTAAGCTTCTGATGGGCTCTTGTAAGGCGTTCTTTCTACAGATGCAACCAAACTTTGTTGCCCACTTGAAACTTGTGTGGTACCTAATGTTGATCATGTTGCTTCTTGTACTTGGCATTTTCCAGAATGGAGTGGCGATAGATCGACCCATTGGGTAGAGGTGCTCTGGAAGTCAGATCGGACGAATGCTTGACTTGATAATGCAACGGTACCCCTGTGGGTGAGGAGAATATGTCACTGTCTTCTGTCATGACCATATACACCTGCTTCTCCTGCATGGAGGAACCCTTCCCAGGGGCCATGGATGTGGCTATGATCTTCCCCTTACTTTGAGAGCAAACCAGATAGAAAATAAATTTCTACAACTTGTTTTTGCTAACACTGTGACATTTCGTCATTCCGTGTAGTTCTCCAGTCGTACAGCTCCCCAAAATGAGCAGTGTAGTTTATAGTCCCATGCCTCCTTTCAACTGCCTAGAGCGCTAAGACTATGCTTTCATCATATAGTCATCTACCCGAATCGCCAGTGTATGGCTTCAATTGGCTACCATTCACTCACCCTGCTAATGGCTCTCCATTCAACTTTAGCAACTGAACTGCTCCACCATCGGTAATATCCTTGATGACATAGGGCCCTAGCCAATGGATCCAAAATTTCCCTGGACATTTATCAAACTTTCTTTCATATAACAAAACCAGATCATTTACCTTGAAGGTGCGCAGTTTGATGTGCCGATAGTGCCATGCCTTTTCGCACTCCTTTTGAACCTGTTGATGGAATCCAGCTAGAAATTTGTCCTCCTCAAGCTCTATTAGCTACATGAACCTCTCCTTCAGGGCTCCACAATATGCCATTCCCATGAGTGCTGCTATGTGTAGGCTAGGTACAATATATTCCATTGGCATCACAACCTCTATGCCATAAACCATCCTAAAAGGCATTTATCCTGTCAGCTTCTTGCAAGTCGTTCTGTAAGCCCATAGCACCACGGGTACGCACACATCCTAGTCATTTCACTGAGCATTGCAAACGCTTTTCTACGTGTCCTCCAATATTTTATTAAATGCTTCCATCGTCTCGTTAGCCTACAGATGATAAGGCGTACTTTTCTGATGGTAGACCTGAAATTCCTCCCTCAATGCGCTAATCATTTCATTAAGAAAATGTGTACCCTGATCGCTCATTAAAATCTTCAAACACCAAAACATTTTCAGCACATACTCAAAGATAAACTTTGTTGCTATCGTGCCTATACAGTCCTTCATAGGTTGTACTTATGCCCATCTGGTTAAGTATTCTATCATGGTGATGATGTATCACGCACCTGTCTTCCTTCCAGGAGGCTGAATTGGACCCACAGAGTCAATTGCCCACTTCTCGAAGGGCTATAATGATATTTGTGGATTTAGAGGTAGCTCATCCCTCCACGAGGGTTTGCTAGTCTTTTGGCATGCGTCACATTTCCTACAATACACCTTTGAATCCTTATCCAGTTTCGACCACCACAAACCAACGCGTAGAATCTGTTGCATTGTTTCTTTGCCCGCATAATGTCCTTCCACTACTCCCCCATGAGCCTCAGCTAGGATTCTTTTTTCACTCAAATTCTGGTACATAACGTTGTAGTATTTTATCTAACCCCATTTTGTGCAAGTGCCCTACAATGATAGAAAAGTCTGTCGTATGCACTACCAGTGCCTTCTTCTGTTGACTTGCATAACCTTCTGGAGTTGTTCTTTTCATCTAGAAGTGGATAATATATTCAAAGTGACTATCCACAATGTGTACTGCAAAGAGCTATGCGTTAGGTTGCCCTTCCTCCAAATTAGTAGGATTCACTCCTATTTCAATGTAGGATAGATGATCCGATCTGACATTCAAGCTTCCTGGTTTCACAATATCTTCAAAAGCATATTCCTGGAACAACAACAACCACCTGCATATCTTTCCCCCCAACACAGGCTTGTTGACCAGGTACTTCAATGTGGAATGATTGGCATACATCTTGAAGTGTCTGCCCAACAAATAGTTCTTGAACTCTAGAGCGCATACACCATAGCTAATCCTTCGCGCTTTGTCATGGAATATTTTTTCTTCATTTTAGACAGCTTCCTACTTGCGAAAACTATATGATGATCCAAGTCCCCCTCACCAACTTGTGCCAGTACTTCTCGCAGCACAATATAGGACGCGTCCGCATGCACAAGAAACTCCTTTTCCCAATCCGAGAAAACTAGGATCGACGCAGTGACCATTTTTTCCTTTAGCACATCCAAGCTCTTATGGCACTCTTGATTCCAACATAATGTAACATCCTTCTTTAATAGTTTCTCCATTGGCGTGGTTCTCTGGGCATAACTCTTAATTAATTTCCTATAGTATCCATTATTTCCTAGTGTTGCGCGTAGCTATTTCACACTCCTTGGCGCCTCCAAGTTGATTATGACTACAATATTCATCGGGTCTACCATCAAGCATTTTCTACATACCACATGGCCCAACAAGATCCCAAAAGGGACACAAACCAAGCATTTCTTCAAATTGAGCACGATCTGGTACCTCTAACATCTATCTAACATCAACTACAGACTTGTCACATGGTGCTTTACTAGCCCAAACACTATCTAATCATCAAAGTATACTTGGACCAGAAATTTATGAATGAAATCTTTGAACGCCACAATGACTACGTGCGAAAAATTTTTCGGCGCGTTCTTTAGCCCAAATGGCATTGCTGTATACTGGAAGCACCCCCATTCATTTGCAAAGGTCGTCTTACTTCTATCCTTCATCATGATATTGATTTGATGGTACCTAGAAGACCCATCAGTGAACGAATACGCATCTTGGCTGCAAACATTATCCAAGACCTCATCAGTGAACGAAGTTGGGAAGGGATCATGCATGCAGGCATCGTTCAATTTCCCGTGATCTATGCATATCCTTATTTCCTCCTTCTGCTTCTTTTCTTGAACTACTATTAGTGTCACCCAATCAGATTCTTCGATCAGCTCAATGATACCTGCCACAAGCATCTTATCTAACTCAATGCAGACCCTTTCCTTATACTACGGATTGAGGTGGTAAGGTCATTTTTTCATAGGTTTCATGTCTAGTTTGAGGGTAATCTTAATGATACCCAAGTCTCCTATTATTCCCTTCAGGTTATAGAACTTAGTGGGGAACAAATCTTGATATTCGTGGAGTAGCTCGACAAACTTATCTATTGTTGCATCGTCCCAATAGTCCCCAATATTTGCAAACTTCGGCTTTGCCTCCATGCCAATGTTCACTTGCCTAGTTTTGAGTGGCTCTGTTATGTTGGGACTCTAGTTATGGTCCTTCAACTCCATGTGACCTTCAACCTCTGGGATATTAATCTCCGTTGGGTCTTCATCTTCTTCTTCCACTGTTACATTGTAACACTCTAGTGTGTGGCTTAGCTGGGTAGTCTAATTAGGTTTAATTAGGTCTAGAGCATCCTACAGTATCCTAAAGATGGTTGCCTTAACCTCTTGCAATGCTTTATTGACCAATTCAAATCCATCCTCAAAACTAAACATCATCAAGAATCCCTGGCGCAAAACATCCCATTCTTTAGTGTCATGATGAAGTTTTGTCTCCAAGCACCAATTCATTGGTATAACATCTAAGGTATGACAAAACAAATGGACCCACTCTAGTTGAGGCTTCGCTCCATATACTTCTGTCCATTTGGCCAGATGATCACATGGATCGTTTCTCCCATCATACCTTTCTGTCAGTCGTACCTTCGGGTGGCCAAAGCGTACCGTTATCATCCTTCTATATTCACGCCAGTCATCAAAACTATCTTTGTGCGTACCCCACCATCTTGTGGGCGTAGCACGCAATGCCCAATCCAAGGCCTGGAAGTAATGCTTCTTAGGCACTTCTCTTTCAAATGCATCCAAAAAGTGGTCAACATCAGTTAATCCATCATAGTGCAGCAGATTTATTACCTCTGATGATACATAACACAACAACTTGGTTATCATATTGCAGCGCAACATAAATACTTCTTGCAGTCGATTATATTAGTGCTCTAGTTCTTCATCTGAATCCTATGTGTAGGAGCTCTTGCGATCCCATTTAATATGTCAATCTACTGTTGGATTCACCCAAACCTGGTCATGTGCTGTTATCTTGTAGATTTGGTCTAAATCGTCATCACTTTCATAATCTCAGACCGACTTAGTGTAGCGTGGTCCTTCTATAGGGTCTAGTGTCACCACTATGCGGAGCGATTTCTTCTCAAATATCATTTTCTGCCTCTTCAGATTAATCACCCCATTCATGTCAATGGCTGAATTGATCTCTAGAAGAGTGGGGTAGGGATCATTGTCATCCACAATCTCTATCACTTCAAAAACATCCAACGTGCTTGCGCCGTCAATATCCACTATTACTCCCTGTAATCTTCCCATGGGGATTATCTTTTGTTTATTTTCCATTCTAAACTAAATCAGAGACCACTGTAGCACAAGTCTCCCCATTCGCTCCCACGTCTATTTAGGAAAAACATTTGCATTGAACCTAGATCTAAGATAACTTGGTCCATTTCGTATTCCCCTCTTTGCACAGTGAGTCTCATCTCCCGTCTAGCCCTTGCCTTATGGTTACAAAGCTTTCTAATTACACGCAGTTTGTCCATAGCGTTTTCCTTACCAACACACCTATTGATCATTTCCTGCAGTCCCTTCATGTCCTTGCTATCACGTAGCAATTTCATGCAAGTCTCTAAGAACATGGTAATCATGGAAGGGTCCTTTTCTTATATCGACTTCTGTTGACTTCCTAAGGTAGAGGCCTCAACAAAAAATTTCTTTACATCCATGAATGTGTCCTTCGCGTGTTCCAGATTAAAATCGGTCTCTTTTTCTGGTGCTTTGTGGACCCATTCACCTTTTGGAGGCTACTTCCTCTTATCCTCAACAACAGTCTTCCACTTTCTAGCATAATGTTTACCTTAGGGTCTTCCTCATGAGGCACAACCCTAATCATCTAAAGGTTCTGAGTCAGTTGCGGAGGTTGCACCCCCTTCTCGCAAATCTTAGCCAACAATATAGGGCAATCCTCTATTGCATGGTCAAACTGAGTACAACAGAGGCATGAAAGACATGTAGGGTTTGGGTAGTCTCTCGCGCAGTGTCCCATTCCCCCACAATTGTAACAAATAAGCTTCCCTTGACCTCTACCAGGTCCTCCTCCACCTCGGCCTCATCCACGCCCCTGATACTCACCTCGCGCTCCACCAGTGCCTTGGTCCGGAGGCTTTGTTTCAACCTACACCCTGTATGTAGGTGTCATGTCCATCATTAATTCATAACTATGGAAATTGCACTCATCATGACCCACTTATTGACATAAATTGTAGAAGAGCTGTTGTGGTGTTTGTATGAATTTATGCAACAAATGGAAATTATCAGTCGCATGTTTCCCAGCTACCTGGCAGATAGCACACCATAGCACTAGTCCTGTACTTGGCCCTGCTGCAACCTTTAGCCTTAGAGGAATTGGTCCCCCTGCTGCAATATAATTCTCAAAGACTGGACAGTGATCCTTGTCATGCCCCTCACCTTCGCATTTTAGGCACCAAACCTCTTCGCATGCCTCTAGCCGAGTTGTTTTTTCTTTCTTCAGACTTTGCATTTCAAGCAAAAGGTTTTGTAACTGTGCATGAATATGTTAAACCCTAATATTATAATCCTGCATTTGTTTCTCATGCAATCTCATTGCGATTTCCAAAGCTTCTACCTCGGTTGTGATCTTTTGTGGTGATAGTGCAACCCTTAGGTGGGGCAGAAGTGAGGCCACAAACCATTCACGGTGTTGCCCATCTGTCAAATTCATCCTAGCTTCATGGAACGTACACTTCAATCTTTGATCCAAATCCCAGGGCATCTCCTCAGGCTTCATCATAATCTCTTTGAATCCCATAATGGATTTCACTTCAGACTTAGGCCTTCTGAATGCCTTATTCAATGCAGTCTGGATATCCGCCAACCCGAACATTGGGTTATTAGTGTAGTACTTAATATACGACATTAGTGTGTAGTCCTACAAGCCACTAACCATTGTAGATTTCTTCATTTGATCATCTGTGATACCCTGAGCTTCCTACAAAGCCTTCATGACGAACCAAAATTGGTCAGGATCTTCATTCCCGATGCCTTTGAACACAGATAGGTTTATTGAGTTCGCCATATTGAAATGTAGTGGTGGTTGTGGTGGTGTGGGCGAGGGTGTAAGCAGTGGAGACAATGATGGAGGTGGGGTGGGTGGATGAGGTAATCATGGGAACCCTTTTTTTATCAACCGAATAATGCTCTGCAGAGAAGCATGTGCTACTTCCTTGTTGTCACTTAGAGGGGGTTCAATCAATGGGCTATATTATGGGCCTCTTCTTCCTCTATCCCTAAAATTTCTTCCACTTCACGTAGCTCCAAACATCAAGGAAACTACATAACCCACTTTTCACACAATAGCATCTTAATCCAAGTATTTAATGACCTTAAATACTTACCTTGAGGCCCTTTCAAGAAGTGTCACTCTACTTTGTTGTAACTAACAAAAGTATCAACTGCAAACTTTGTCATACACCCCCCTATGATATGATCGAACCAATGATCGACAATGCGTGAGATCTTATCTTCAGAGGATTCCAATCTCCACACTAACTCCAGTATCCAAACAATCAGACCGTCAAGCCTCCACCTCCCTTCGCTATCTGCCAACTTCGTGATCCACTCATATAATTCAACTGGGAAGGAAGAGAAGAAGATTTCATGTATCTCTGTGTACATATATCTATCCAACCATTGTTATTTCGTTAATCACAGATTCCTATTTTCTTGTGCTGCAAATTCGTGGATATTGCTATCCAACTAGTCTTCGATCTCTTTCTTAGTTGGGTTCCAATGATGTGACGTCACACATCTCGTTATGTAGATCCCGGTCCCAGCAATGGAACAATTTGTTGGCTTGATGGGCACTAACCTAGGTTCAACGTGAGTCAGCCAAGAAAATCCCTACACTACTGGTGCTTTCGGCATCAATCTGTGGAGCACGAACTAAAGTCTCACCCGAATTAGTATGGGGGGATGCAGGAACCAAGTTTTTGCACCCTGAGATGGTTGTGATTTCGGTTTTCAACCTTAAACGTTGTCTTTTCACAGATCGATAAGCCCTTAGGGCTTATTGATGTACTTCTTTATTCGCCTTTCAGAACCTTCATAAAGATCTGTGACCGCCCTTCACGCATCCCTAGCAAATGATTTAAGCACTTACACGCCTCTGTGGCAATTTTTACTATATGATTGCCTGAATTATCTTAATTATTTTCCAATTCTACCATGCAATTAAGATTATCTTTGCGTAAACATATATATTTCTACTTGCGTTCTTATAACAGAGGAAAACATATATATTTGCACATCAAATTAGCATTAAAACATAAACCCAGTGCTTGACATAACATAATCGCATGTAAATGACAGAAGTAAAAGAAACAATAATTTCAGAATACTTCTCTTTATTGATGATCTAGATCTGCAGTATAGACTGTAACTTCCCTGCACACATAGCTGCAAAGTTCTACCCTAGACCTTTGCGCACTTAGCTATAGAGCCTCTTTCCTACACTAAGCTTCTCGCACTTAGCACTTTACAGACTCATCAATGATTCCAACTATTAACAAAATTGTACTTCCCTCCTTAGACTCTTCTAAAACTCCATTTTTATACAATCCCATGGTCTGCAGACCAAGGGAAGATCTCTAAAGCCAACACAAGCTATCTAAACTAAGGGAAGAAACCCTTTTTGACTCTTGACATCTTCACGCTCCTCGACCACAAAATGCAAAGACTTTACATTCCTTTATTCAAAATTTGGGCTTTCTGCCCCAAACTTAGGCTTTTAGTCCCAAAATGACCCCAGGGGACCCATTCCCAATAAGAACCCAATTCATAATGTGGCGGCAATGCCACCTGTACAATGTACGCTGCAAGGGGGCTCCGGGGGGGTGGCTACGATCTTTGGGAGTGCCCCCCTGGTGGGGGATCGCAGGAAACACCCTCGAAGCTAAAAATAGATGTATAATTGCCTTGTAAAATGTTGTAATTTTGTAGTCAATCCGGGTCATTCATTAGGTGGAGATATGACAATATACTTTATGTTTAATTTAGGATTTTTTTCCCTAGAAGGTAACCCCTCACTATATATGATCTAATTGTATTTACTTCTATGTGTATCTGTATTATGAGCGAGAAAGAGAGAGGAGATTATGTGAGAGAGAAGAGGGAATTACAACGGATTTACTATAGGTTGTATCTCTTCAGTTTGCAAGATAATATAAAAGGAAGGATTGGTTGTTTCTCCTTGGACGTAGCCCAAATTGGGTGAACCGTGTATATCAATGTCTCTCTTGTTTTATGCCTTTTATGTATTTATATTTTTGCAATATATTTTATGTGTTACATTGCTCTATAATATATAATTTTCTAACACATCTGGCATCCGATACTCTTTGAGGATGTGTAGGGAATCCAAGTCAAGAGTAGGCAAGAGGACCGATATTCTTTGAGGGTTAGCAACCCAAGATAAGAATAGTCCTAGAGGTCATAATTGGTGAACACTCGGGTGGGTATTTACCTTGAGAGATAATGATGAAGGTGTCTATTACCTTAAGATACAATGATGAAGGTGTCTATAAATCATTAGTCTCACCAACATTGTAGCTCATGGTCTCATAAAGAGATGGAGCTGTTAGTCAAGTCCTTGCACTATGACAATACTGATGGATATGATGCTATAACATATGGATTGCTAATTTATTTCCTCTTATGTGAATTCTTCAAGATTGATAATAGACAAACACCTTGTAATATTGTATGAATACCTCCCTAGTTAAGAGGGAGCATTGAAGGAAAGGTAACTAGGTTTAGTATTCATAAATGTAATTTTGATATTTGTACTTATTCAACAAAAAGAAATATTATTTTTATAATATATGTCAATGCATTTCTTACTCATTGAAATAGGTCTAGCACTATTTAAATTGTTATGGGTGAGTTAAACAGTCAAAAGAATAAGTTGAAGACATTAAGGGTGTGTTATATCTTGTGTGTATATGTATTATGGTCAAGCGAATACTTCCAAGCAAAGTCACAATTCTCCTCCAAGCAATGGCACCATCAAGAAGCTCATTCAAGAATACAACTCCACCAAACAACCATCCAAAGTCCACTCTACAAGTAAGCCTTTATGGAGGGAAAATAATCTATTTTTAGAGGTTTTCCACTCCAAATATAATGCATAACTTGTGCTTTGAAATCCGCAAGAGAAAGAGAACAAGAAGGTCAAATGAAGTCAAGGTAAAGGGGCTACTAGGGTAGTGAAGAGAAGAGGAGGAAGAATGAAGAGTAAGGGACTATTTCTAGGGTATACATAGTCATGCATGCAAGGGAATGAAGGACAATCTATGGCTATAACAATAGTAAGATCATAGTTGGATATTTCTATTTTTTTAGGGCTAAAACTAGGCCCATAAAGGCCTCCTACTCCAATGTGGAAGAAGGACATCAAGCAAAGTAAGGAAGAAGGAGACCGAAGTATAAAGGACTATTTCTAGGGCTATAAATAGTCACAAATGCAAGATGCAATAAGGTTATGTCTAATCCATAATAGAAGCTAGTGAGCATTTCATTGTTTGGATGAGAGATCAAGCCTACAAGGACTCCCAATCCTAGCGAAGGATCCTGTCTCTCTAAGGTAAGAGGACTCTAATTGGAAGATGAAGTGCTGGAAGACAAAGTGCCGGAAGAACTACCGATGTATATGGTGCAAAAAGGAGTAAAGACTTGACTTGTGCTTGGAGGATCTCTTAGTCAAAGGTCTAGGGTTTGAAATTAATCAATATAAGCTTCAATAAGAGAAATTCACTAAAGGGTTTTCGTCTCAAGAGAAAAGAGGTTTTGGTCCTGGCAAAGATCCAACATCTTGCGTTCTTATTTTTATGTTTTGTACTAGTTTGATGAAGTACACAAATATTGAATAATAATAATAAGAATAAGAATAAGCTAACAAGAAAAGTAAAAATACTCCACAATTGTTATCAAGTAATGAAGAATCACACTATACTACTTTTCCCTAGATTCTTCAACATTATATTTATATGAGGCTCCTCAAGTTAAAATTGGTCTAATTTTTCCTCATTATCTCCTAATAATATTTTAATGTACAAATAACATCCCTTTCATTAACAGGCCCACCAAATAACTCAATAAATGTAAAATAAGCCATCCAAAGCTAGCCAAAATATAGAATAATGGTCAGTATGGTTATTGGAAAGCTTGAATGAGTCCTCTAAGTGCCTTGATGAAGAGGAGGGTTCAAATGATGATCAAGGGGGTGGCCCCTTAATTTCCAAGAAAAACATCATACGGTGCTATCAAGTGACTGAGCACAATCAATGGTCTCATGGGTCTCCAATGGCTCAATAACAAGTTGATGCTCCATCAGTGAGGGCTAGAAGATTATGCATTCCCTCCTATTTGTCTCTGGATGAGATAAAACCTAATCTAGACCCTAGATAAGCTCACGATCAACTTCCAAGTGTTGGGTGAAAATGTGTGGCTAGCTGGGAAACGTGGTCAAAGTGCATCATCATCTATGTATAATTGGGCTACGAATAAGAAATGTTTGGTTTTGAAGAAGCCCATGGTATGGAAATCTATGCTTTGTTGTGGTGGAGGCCCATGTCTCTCAATGCTCACCCTAAAAGTTCCATTGTGACCCTCTAGAGGGCTTGGATCCCGTTTAGGGAGACCAAGTCCAATATGGAGAACCATTTGCAATCATGCATAAGATCTAATGTGTCTCCTCACCTTCTAGTGCAACAATCCATTAGTGTGATTGAATAAATAATCTTACTAATTAGGGGAAAAAGTGGACACTTCTTAGTGGCATGCCTTTCCAAATGGGCTTTAGAAAGTAGAAGTGTTACCTTGCTCGACAAGAGAGGTTAATAAAGGACCTGATCAGGTGGTTTCAACCTCTAAGGGAGTGACAGGTCCATGGTACATCCATCAAATGGCAGGTGTCATGTGAAGTGATGATGGAATAGAGTGGTCCAATAGGAAAGGATAAAAGCCACATTCCATGGTACAAGGGTACTTGTAATGAGGGAAGCCCACACATTGGATGTGTGAATGTAGGAGGGAGAAATCAAGGTACATGAGTCACCCCAACAATTATTTCTCCAACCTTCTTCATATGTCTTTTCCTTTCGTTGATTTTTCTTTCTTTTATTGCTTGAGGCTCCAAGGGATGAGAGCATGATCTGTATGATGTAGCGGTGATTATTGTTAGGAGGACTAATCCCTCTTGCAGACAAGACATATCTCCTTAAATATAAAATGAAATCTAGTAACAAACAAAAAAATAACTGCTACCTTTCCTTAGCTTATGATTGATTCAAACAAGTAATATGCGAGAGATCACTTACCAATTTATCGAAATGTCCATCAGAGTCCATTTTAGTGCCTTTGATAGTTAGATTCTCCTCGATACTTTAGATACAAGTCCAATTCTCTCTGTAGCTTCTCCATCATGTTTCGAAGGAGATTTTCATATATAGAAAGACACAAATGATCAAAGTATCTAGTATATAGAGTAAAAGATAAATGAAACACTTAACTCAACACATATCATTAATTAAATCAATAACCAATCATAACCTATGTGAGTGATCATGGAATCCCACAAATGATATCAAAGAAGACATGATCAGGAAATAACAATTTCTTTTTATTAAATAAAAGGGAGAACAAACTAACAACCTCTAAGCCTTGATGTTATAAGCCTCTTCTCACAATCTCCAACCCTCTCCTTGGATGAAAAGCCTCCTAGCCTTACTTTTATAACATAAACCTATCTTCAATGGTCCTCTCCAATCGTTTGGTTCGTGTTTTATTTATAGGTAAAGAGGAGGAGGTTTGGGATACTCTTCCTAAGGGACGAGATCCACAAATGGTGGGATAGGGGATCCATAAAGAGAGGGAAGTAGCTCCATGATGGGAGGAATTAAGCTTGAGTATGCCTCCATTCAAAGTTGTTAGTTGCGAAATATTCGAATAACAAAGCTTCTAGAATTTACTTTTTATTTTTTACTTGCATTAAGTCATGTGCATAGGACATAATGTAAGATAGAGTGCACTTTTGTGTAGCTTCTAATGGTATCTTTTGTGTATGCGCAAAAATAGACTAGGGAACTATGCAAGAAGGAAAAAATAGTTTTTTGAGCCTTGAGATGTAGGAATTTCATTCTCTTTGGGATGGTTTGGGTTCTAGCCTTGCAAAGGGATGCTTTGGAACACTTTGATGAATAGCGAAAATTCCAAATTGATGGTCATTTGCGTAATGCGAAAAAATGATGTGTAATAATTACTCATTTAAGGTTGGGTAGTTCATCGCCCACCAGGGGTTGGCATAATCATGGGTTCCCCAATGATACAGGGGCACTCATATGGGCTCTAGGAACCAGGGTGATGGCCATAATGATAGGGGGTAGAGCTCATGTTTTGATTTTTCCACCATGTTCTAATTTTTTATGTTTCGGCAAAATTTTGCATTTTATGGTACATTTCATGTTTTAAGTGGCCAAATTATGTTTTTATCATTTTCTCTATCTGCATCAACTTTCAGGCAATCATTCCAGACCCAACCCAAAGTTTGGACATGGGGAGGGGGAGGGTAACAACTTATGGTCCAAATGGAAAAATGTGGGTTCATATGGGAAAAATGTGGAAAGGGCTTGTAATGAGTAGTGGGGAGTGAAATATATGGTGTCAAGAAGTGGGACCATACAACCAAATTTAGGGTTTCCCATATAGTGTCACTCCTATATGTTGAAATATGGAAACAAGAATATTCCAATTTAATTTTTCCTTGAATTAAATTGTGAATTAAAATTGAATTTAGTCTTAACAGCTACTTGGAAATAATTAATTAAGTTATTTTGACTTAATTAGTTGGAGAAATTCAAGTTAGAAGTATTTCTGAAGTCATGCAAGAGTTATCCCTTAAATTAAGGAGATAAGATTGAGTTATATTTGAGCTGTAATTAGTTGACTCAGTTTACTGAGTTAAGTCCAGTTAAATTAGTTCCAAATTGTTTGATGAACTAAAAGTGAGTTAACAGTCAGTTGATGCATGCATGCACCCAACTAGTGTACTCTAGTTAACTGAAGGTTCCCTCATTAGAAACTCACGCATGTCCATTCTGAGAAAGACCCAGTTGAGATTAAAGACAAGGATAGTATACTATTAGTTGCATGTGTTTTCTTATAAAGAAAACTCATGCATGCAGTCAAGGAATCATTCCTTGAGGATTGCGCAGTTTTGATAGTGTGTGAGATCAGAGTGTTCCACTTGGTTGAAGGAGAATCATCCCAGAGGAACAACATAAGGAAATGGGAGCTTGGAGGGTAGAGGGGAAGGCTAGAGAGAAGCCAAGATTTGCTGTGAGCATCTATGTGGATTGTACTAAGAGCTGGCTAGCTGTGAGAGCTAAGGCTTTGTATAATTCCTATGTATTTCCACCTTGTATGATAATACAGATAGTGGGGTTTTTAGTTGAGGCTTTCCCCAAAGTATTTTCATGTGTATTGTGCATTGGTTCATCTTCTTTTGGTTATATTGTCCAGCTTGATCTTTAAGCTTCACAAAATTGATAGTAGAAGTAGGTTATAGTATTATACTTTGATTTATATTGCATTATCGAGTTAACCTGCACTAGGTTTTCTACATGGTATCAAAGCTAGATTTGTAGAAATTTTCTACATTGTATCGGAGCTGTGAAGAGTATAATGAGAAGAGAATTCGAAGTTTGAATTTCGGGGTTGTAGGTGAAAATTGAATTCATATCATACTTCAAGGTTGGCCAATGGCATTCTATGGCTTGAGACTCAAGTATGCCTTAAATGGTAGCTCAAATTGCATAGCATGGAAAGATAGAATGGAGGCTATATTAGAAGAAAATGGCTTGAAGGAATTCATTGATTAAGAAATCTCAAAGCCAGCTTCAACTATTGCACAAGAGTTGGCTGAGTGGAATAAGTGCATGGAAAAGGCAAGACAGATCATCCTTGAGGGAGTTCGAGACCATATTGTATCACGTCTCTATGGGAAGGATACTCCATTTTCGATGTGGAATACATTGAAGGACCTCTACTAGAAAAGTAGCGACTAGAGGAAATTGGTGCTCAAGGATAAGCTTTGAAGAATCAATATGGAGAAGGGTGATACTATTTCCACATATCTAAACAAGCTCACCACCTACAAAGATGAGCTTGGCAGTGTGGGAATAACTACTCTCAATGAAGATATGGTGAGCCTCATTCTCCTTGACCTTCCAAAGAGTTGGAATAGCTACCAGGACTTTGTGAATGGAAGGGAGAAACTGATGGATTGGGAATGACTGTGGTCGGATCTTATGCAGGAGGAGATCAAAAGGAGCACATAAGATGGTTCTTCATCCAAGAATGATGATGAAGAAAATCTTGCCTTAGCAAGTAAGGCAAGGAAAGGGAAGGGGAAAGATTTCCATTTCAAATCAAATTCTTCTCCTGGAGGGAAGAAGGGTGACATGTCTAAAGTAAGATGCTTTAATTGTCACGAGATGGGACATCATGCGACTAATTTCCCATCGAAGAAGTCCAAGAGGGGATCCTCGGAAGGATCGGAAGGTGAGGCATTAGCCTCTCAGTTTGAAATGGACTTTACCTTCATCGCATGCATGGTATCATCAATGATGGGTTGTGTCTGGTTTCTTGACAATGGAGCCTCATTCCACATGACCAGTGATAAAAATTTATTCAGTTCCTTGGAGGAGAAAGACCTCAAGATGCGCATATAGATGGGTGATGACGAAAGGTATCATGTTTCAGGAGTGGGCATAGTTTCTTTTTAGAGGGAACATGGAGCTCCTCTCACCTTGATAGGTGTGATGTATGTGCCTGGACTGAAGAAGAACTTGGTATCGGTCACGATGTTGGAGGAAAAACGCTACGATGTTGTCTTCAGTAAAGGAAAGGCTTTCCTAAGACACATAGCCTCTCAGTTTGAAATGGACTTTACCTTCATCGCATGCATGGTATCATCAATGATGGGTTGTGTCTGGTTTCTTGACAATGGAGCCTCATTCCACATGACCAGTGATAAAAATTTATTCAGTTCCTTGGAGGAGAAAGACCTCAAGATGTGCATATAGATGGGTGATGACGGAAGGTATAATGTTTCAGGAGTGGGCATAGTTGCTTTTTAAAGGGAACATGGAGCTCCTCTCACCTTGATAGATGTGATGTATGTGCCTGGAATGAAGAAGAACTTGGTATCGGTCACGATGTTGGAGGAAAAAGGCTACGATGTTGTCTTTAGTAAAGGAAAGGCGTTCCTAGGACACATAGCCACGGGTCATACCAAGAGGATGGGGATTCGGGTGAAGAATTTCTATAAACTAGAGGTAGATGATTGTGTAGCATTGAGTATGAAATCAGAATTGGTGCAAAGCCAAGACATTGGCGGGTTGTGGCATAGGAAGTTGGGTGATTTTCATCATGGGGCTTTGAAGATTATGTAGTAGATATCTATAAGACTTCCCAAAGGTAAACTTGAGCAAGTTGACACATGCAAAGGTTTTACCTTGGGAAAGTACACCAAGTCTTCCTTTCATGATCAAGACAGTCAAGCAAAGGCTATCTTAGAGTGATTTCATACTGATGTGTGTGGATCATTCTTGATGACATCCATAGTGAAGCAAAGGTATTATGTGATTTTCATTAATGACTATTCTCGTAAATGCTGGATTTATTTCATGCAGAAGAAGGACCAAACCTTCGCAAAGTTTTGTGAGTTCAAAGCTTTGGTCAAGAAAGAGTCAGGGAAGAAGATAAAGGCCCTGAGAACAATGGAGAATATGTCTCTCAAGAGTTTAAGGATTTCTGTGTGGCGGAAGGAAGTAAACGAGAGTTGATGGTACCTCATAGCCCACAACAGAATGGGGTGGCCGAGATAAAGAACATAACTATTGTAGGGGTAGCATGGGCAATGCTGCATGACCAAGGCCTACCACTTCACTTGTGGGCTAAGGCATGCAACACAATAGTCTATTTGCAAAATAGAAGCCCGCATCACATACTTGGGATAAAGACACCAGAGGAAGCTTTCTTCGATAAGAGACCAGATGTGGGTCACTTCAGGATCTTTGGCTCATCGGTATATTGCCATGTGACAAAGGAATCACGGAAGAAGCTTGAGCCAATAGTGGAGTTGGGGATACTTTTGGGGTACACTAATACACCTCACAACTATTAGGTGTACTTGACTACCAGTCTGAGGACAGTGGTTCACAGAGATCTCAAGTTTGATGAGAAGAAGGCCATGCGAGTTTTCCTTGAGAGGGAGCTCAAACTACAGGTTGTGGAGGAACTATTGGTTCCTAAGGAGGAGGAGCCTCCGACTGATATGGAGCAGCCACATGCAGAGGTTCTAGGAGTGGAGACATCCACTCAAGCAAAGTCTTCTAGAGATGGACAGAAGTGCACAAGAGAAGCTGACAAATTTTTGAAGGTTGTGAGAGAGAATGTGGGAGCACCATATTCTTAACACAAATAGAGGAGGTCACTTGAGAGGTACACTAGATACATGGCCCTTGTTGGGGAATGTGTTGAGATCGAGCCATCTTCCTTTAAGGAAGTAGTACAACAACCAATTTGGGTTGATGCTATGGTGGAGGAGTATGACTCCATGATTCGTAACAATGTTTGGGATGTGGTTCCAAGACCGGAGAACAAGTCAGTTGTGAGTTCCCATTGGCTTTACAAGGTAAAGAAATCTACTGATGATGGGAGGATCATGTTGTTGTAGTATATTTCGACAGAGGAGCAAGATGCTGAAATTTTGACAAAGGCAATGTCAAAGTGTAAATTCAAGTTCCATAGAGACAGGATCGGGGTGGCAGATAATCCCTTTCTTGTTGAGAGGGAGTGTTGAAATATGGCAACAAGAATATTACAATTTAATTCATCCTTAAATTAAATTGTGAATTAAAATTGAATTTAGTCTTAACAGCTACTTTGAAATAATTAATTAAGTTATTTTGACTTAATTAGTTGGAGAAATTCAACTTAGAAGTCTTTTTGAAGTCATGGAAGAGTTATCCCTTAAATTAAGGAGATAAGATTGAGTTATATTTGAGTTGTAATTAGTTAACTCAGTTTACTGAGTTAAGTCCAGTTAAATTAGTTCCAAATTGTTTGATGAACTAAAAGTGAGTTAATAGTCAATTGATGCATGCATGCACTCAACTAGTGTACTCCAGTTAACTGAAGATTCCCTCATCAGAAACTCATACATGTCTATTTTGAGAAAGACCCAGTTGAGATTAAAGACAAGGACAGTGTACTATCACTTGCATGTGTTTTCTTATAAAGAAAACTCATGCATGTAGTCAAGGAATCATTCCTTGAGGATTGCATAGTTCTGATAGTGTGTGAGATCAGAGTGTTCCACTTGGTTGAAGGAGAATCATCCAAGAGGAACAACGCAAGGAAATAGGAGCTTGGAGGTCAGAGAGGAAGGTTGGAGAGAAGCCAAGATTGCCTGTGACCATCTGTGAGGATTGTAATGAGAGTTGGCCAGCTGTGAGAGCTAAGGCTTTGTATAATTCCTATGTATTTCCACCTTGTATGATAATATAGATAGTGGGGTTTTTAGCTGAGGCTTTCCCCAAATTATTTTCATGTGTATTGTGCATTGATTCATCTTCTTCTAGTTATATTTTTCAGCTTGATGTTTAAGCTTCTTCAAATTGATATTAGAAGTAGGTTATAGTATTCTGCTTTGATTTATATTGCATTATCGGGTTAACCTGCACTAGATTTTCTACACTATATTTAGTAGCCTATAGAGGAGATCCTATAAGGCTATGATATAGGATTAACCCTTAGGTTGGGACAAGATAAAAAGATTACAACCCAAGTCCATTATTTCCATCACTACCGCACTAATCCACGTCCAAATGTGCCCAATAAAAGAAAGCATAAACACCCAATTAAATGAAATTGCATACCTTTGAGGTTGGAAGGCCCACCTTCAAACATACAATCATAATAGATGGATGAAGGTGCATAATGGCTATCTAAAGTGGTAGAGAATGGTGGCACATCGATCTATCTGGTGGCTACAAGAGGATGTTGGCTGCCAGGTAAAGATAAATCCAAGAGAAAATTTCTCCTATATGGATCACCCACTAGTGGTGGGTAACACACCCTTTTCTTTTTTTGACCAATTAATCCTCCTTCTCATTGAAACTCCTACATCCTAGTGTGAACAGATTATGTCACAAAATGGATGGAAGCCAATATACCCCCTCCCACAACTAAGTAAGAGTGGTAAATTGTCTTCATGAATATGTCTTCTCTAAGTTTAGTATGCCTTTGGAAATAGTTACTAACTGAGGAGCTCAATCCACTTCAAGGACTGTTAAAATAAAATGGATACATATAAGATCAAGCGCAAGGTCATGACACCATATAATCCATAGGTGAATGGATAGGTGGAAGGAACAAATAAAATTCTTGAGTATATTATCACCAAGACTACCAAACTACACCTCAAGGATTGAGATAAATGATTGCTTAAATATTTATGGGCCTATCAGACTACAAGGAGGACAACTAACAGATACACTATGTATGAATTAGTATATGGGAAGATTGATTGAAGTCATGTCGAATGATAATAATGCTTTCACCTAGAAATAAACTAAAATCAAGGGAATCCATCCTAACATATGTACTTGTCATATCTATATCAATAAAGGATCAAGGGCCATTAGTCAACCCTACTGACAGATGAATTTGACACTATGGGATACATTTAAAGAGGAGATATAGAAACTATTACCATTCAACTTTATCTATCCCATTTTTGATAGGCAGTATGTATCCCTTGTCCTTATACTAAAGAACAATGGTAAATGGAGAATATGTGTCGATTATAGGGAGCTTATTAAAGTGACACACAATGGCCATTTTCCATTTCCTTTATTAATTAGCTCTTAGATACACTAGTCGAGAAGAAATATTTTTCTTTCCTTAATGAATTTAATGGATATAACCAAATACAAATCACTTTATAAGACCAAGGAAATACTACTTTCACCTATCCTTGGGGAACATTTTCTTACCATGTTATAGCCTTTTGGATTTGTAATTCTCTAGCAACGTTCCAACAAATTCTGAGTAGAATTTTCTCATATCTAATCCACGACTGGGTGGAAATATATGTGGATTGTTTCACACCATATGGATATATATTCAATTTAATCCTAGCCAATCTAGAAAAGGTTTAAATTTTTTTTAAGGAAACCATGTTTCCCTTAGTAAAAACAAATATCACATAATGTTAACTGAAGGTATAGTACTAGGGCACCACATCAAAGGAAAATGCATTCAAGTGGATTCGACAAAGACAAAGGTAATATTAAACTTGTAGCTTCCTTGAACACAAAAATATGTACGAAGTGTTATAGGATAGGCTGGTTACTTTCATTATTTCATTGAGTAATTTTCACAACAAGGCCCCCTAATTTTCTCTACTTAATAAAAATGTTGAATTTGTGTGGGAATAAAGGTGCCAACATGCCTTTCAAGCATTGGAATCTAGAGTGTCCAAGGCTCTTATTTTGAGAGGGCCCAATTGGTCCCTCTTGTTTCACATATACATGGATGCATCAGACACTACCATTTTAGTTGTCTTAGAACAAAAAAAGGAAAATGGTCCATGTGTAGTTTATTTTATCAACAAAAATCTCTCACCCATAGAATTGAATTATACGGTGACAAAAAATAGTTTCTTGTGGCAATACATGAAATTACTAGATTTTGGCATTATAGAATAGGTTATTTGGTAATTTTTCACGCTAAGCATGCTTCCATGAAGTAATTAATGAATAAATCAATCATGAACAATAGAGTAACTAGGTGGTTATTATTATTACAAGAATTCAACATAACCATCCTAAACAAGCCAAGGAAGGATAATGTAGTGGATAACTATATTTCAACAATAATATCAAATGAGAATGAACCTCATACAGAAGATTGTTTCCTTGAAAATCATATTTTTGTAGAATCTACCAACTCTCCTTGGTTTGCAAATATTTCTAATTACTTTGCTGCAATAAAAATTTCTCATCACTTGTCTTGAAAAGAGTAGAAAAATATCACTGAAACAAAGTTTGAGATTCTCATGGATTGATGGGTGTCTCTTATACACAAGACCAAATCTAATTATTTATAAATGTGTACAAGAAGATGAGATCTAGAATATATTGAAGCTTTCCCATGATAATTTGTAATAGCCCTAGGTTAAAGTTTCATGTGATAAAGTATATTAAAGGAAAAAAGGATAAGACCAAGGCCATGGGACACATATTCCAAGTTAAATGTTGGGAGAATACTAAAGTTGGAATCACTTGTGGTTTATTAATATGGAAATTGGAAAAGGCATCGACAAAGGAAAAGAGGCAATAATTGGAATTTAATTATGAAAAAAAAGGAAAATAGGAGAAAAGGAAGGTGCAGAGACACAAATATGCACAAGGAGGAAATTAGAGGAAAAATGAAGGAAAATCAATGATAAAAGGCACTAGAGAAATAATTCACAGTGTTTGTCAGTTCAATTGTTGGCTCTATTACACTCTTGAAAACTTAAAGAATTCTTGGAGCACTTTAGCATTCACTTGGTTTTGGATAAAGGAAAGCAAGCAAGCAAAGGAAGGAAAAGGACAAGCACAAAAAGAAAAGGGGAAGAAAAGGAAAGTTGGATCAAGAACTTTATCAAGAATATTTTGTAGGTAACAGGTTACATGTGTGATTTCCTAGTTGAGGTGTGAATGCATGGAATATTCATTTGTTTATTTAGTTCATTTGTTGTCATTGGAATGGATTGTTGAAAATAGCAACAAGAAATGCTAAAAATAGCACTGCTATAAATAGCATTTCCGGATACATTCCAATTCTAGTTAGTCCTTGAACTAAAATTGAGAATTAATATTCAAATTTGATCTTAGCAACTGTTTGTAAAATAATTAATTAATTCATCTTCAGTTAATTAGTTGTAGGAAATTAAACATGAAGTCTATGTGAAGACATGCAACAGTTTCTCCATTGATTGAGGAAGTTATACCTTAATTAAGGAGATTAGGATGAGATGTACTTTGAGTTGTAATTAGTTAGCTCAGTTATCTGAGTTAATTCCAGTTAGATTAGTTCCAACAGTTTTTGGAACTGATTGTGAGTTTAGTTAGTTAATGCATGCATGCATGTAACTGTTGCACTTCAGATAACTGAATATTCTATCATAAATAACTCATGCATGTTAGTTCAGTTAGAGACCCATTTGAGATTAGGTGATGGGACAGTGTATTATCAATTGTAGGAATATTCCATGGAGGATATCTCTTGCATGTGGAAGGAATTCATTCCTTGGAGATTGCACAGTTGCTTTTGAGTTTGATGAGTGTGTGAGGAGGCCAATTCACATAGGTGGCTTCATTTGACCCCAAGAGAAACTGCACAAGGAAATAGGAGGCTTGGAGGGTTGATGGAAGGCATATGTTGTGTCTATTTAGTCTATGAGCTATATTCTTCAATTGTACTGAGAGTTAGATAGCTTGTGAGCTAAAGCTTTGTGTAATCTAAACATATTTCCACTTGGATGATAATACAAAGATTAGGGTTTTTAGCCGAGGCTTTCCCCAGAGTATTATTCTATGTTCATGTGTGATTTCTTTCTCATTCTCAGTTATATGTGTTCTATTTGATCTTGCTCATAATTGATTAAGCTTTTGCAAGTTTGTTGTAGAAGTAGATCTTGTATTTTTATTTAGTATATTGGATAATATGTTGATCTACAGTGGGAAATTCTACATGGTATTAGAGCAAAGGTGATCAAAGTGAAGAACAATATACAAAGAAGGGAGAAGTTCGAAGTTTGAAGTTCCTAATTATAGAATTCAAATTCTTATCACATCTCAAATTTCCCCAATGGCGTTCAACGGTTTAAGACTCGAGTATGCCCTTGATGGTAGCTCAAATTATATAGCCTGGAAGGATCGCATGGAAGTAGTATTAGAGGACAATGGTCTAAAGGACTTCATTGATCAAGAAGTCCCCAAGACAACAACGGCTAATGCTACAGAATTGGTAGAATGGAAGAAATGTGTGGTTAGAGCGAGGAGAATCCTTCTGGAGTGAGTTCAAGACCACATAGTCTCGAGTCTCCATGGGAAGAAGACATCATTTTCAATGTGGAAAACATTGAAAGATCTATATCAGAACAACAATGATCAGAGGAAGCTGGTGCTAAAAGACAAGCTTCAGAAAATCAAGTGTAAAAAGGGTGACACAACCTCTACATATCTGAACAAACTCACCACCTGCAGGTATGAGCTTGGAAGTGTAGGGATCATGACAGCCGATGATGATATGGTGAGTCTTTCTCTCGTCGGTCTTCCTAAGATCTGGCATAGCTACCAAGACTCAGTAAATGGAAGAGAGAAACTGCCAGATTGGGAATGACTTTGGTCAGATCTGATGTGGGAGGAGATAAGAAGAAGCACCAGAGATGGATCTTCATCAAAGTAAGATGAGGAGGAAAATCTAGCCTAAACGAGTAAGGCGAGGAAAGGGAAAGGGAAAGTGTCCCATTCCAAATCTAGTTCTTCCCATGGTGGGAAGAATTTTGAAAAATTGAAAGTGAAATGCTTTCATTGTCATGAGGTGGGCCATTATGCTATGAATTGCCCACAAAATAAATCCAAGAAGGGATCCTCGAAGGGATCAAACGGTGAGGTATTGGCCTCACAGTTCGAGTTGGATTTATCTCTCATCACATGCATGGTTTCATCCATGGTGGGATGTGTTTGGTACCTGGACAGTGGAGCTTTGTTCCACATGACCGGTGACAAGAATATTTTCATTACCTTGGAGGAGAAGTATCTCCAGATGCGGATCGATATGGGAGATGATGGAAAGTACCCTGTTTCAGGTGAAGGTACGGTTGTGTTTCTGAGGGAGCATGGAGCTCCTCTCACCTTAACTGATGTAAAGTATGTACTAGGTCTGAAGAAGAATCTTGTGTCCATTGATATGCTAGAAGACAAAGGCTATGATGTAGTCTTTAGTAAAGGAAAGGTATTCCTAATGCATATCGGCACTAGACATACCAAGAGGATTGGATTCAAGTAAAGAATCTCTACAAGCTAGAGGTAGACGAATGTGCTGCATTGAGTTCCAAAGCTGAGATGGTGTAGAGCCAAGATGTTGGTGAGCTATGGCATAGAATATTGGGCCACTTGCACCATGGGGCCTTGAAGATCATGCAACAGATTTCTACCGGACTTCCCCAGGGAAAACTGGAGCAGACGAATACATGCAAAGGTTGTACCTTGGGTAAGTATGTGAAATATTCCTTTCAAGATTGAGACAGTAGAGATGGAGCAATCTTGGAGCGAGTTCAGACAGATGTTTGTGGACCATTCTCTATAGCCTTCACCACTAAACAAAGGTACTATGTCATTCTTATTGATGATTTTTCTCATAGATGTTGGATCTACTTTATGCAAAAGAAGGATCAGACCTTCTTAAGGTTTTGTGAGTTTAAAGCCTTGGCAGAGAAAGAGTCTGGAAAGAAAATAAGGGCCTTGCATAGCGACAATGGTGGAGAGTATGTCTCCCAATAGTTTAAGGACTTCTGCGCTGCATAAGGAATTAAATGAGAGTTGATGGCACCCCATAACCCACAGCAGAATGGGGTGGCTGAAAGGAAGAACAAATCGATTGTGAGAGCAGCTCAAGCAATGTTGCATGACCAAAGCCTACCACTTCATTTGTGGGTTGAGGCATGCAATACAACAGTATGCTTGCAGAATAGAAGCCTGCACTGTATACTGGAAATGAAGACACCTATGGAGGCCTTTTCTAGGAAGCGATCAGATGTGAGTCACTTCAGGATCTTTGGATCATCGATTTATTGCCATGTGACTAAAGATGCCTGGAAGAAGCTAGATCCAATAGATGAGTTGGGAATACTTGCGAGGTACACTGATACACCCCACAACTATCAGGCATTCCTGCCTACCAGTCAGAGGACAGTGGTACGCAGAGATCTAAATTTTGACGAGCAGAAAGCCATATGAGTATCACTTGAGAGGGAGCTCAAGTTGCATGCAGAGGACGAACTTTCAACTCCTAAGGAGGAGGAGCCTCAAATTGATGCGGAGCAGCCTCATGCAGAGGATCTGGGGGTGGAGACATCCACTAATGTTGATTCTTCCAGAGATGGGCAAAAATTCTCAAGGGAAGCTAACATGTTGATGCTGGATGCGTGGGAGAATGTGGGACAACCATTTTCTCAATGCAGATAGAGGAGGTCACCTGAGCAATACACTGGTTACATGGCCTTGGTTGTGGAGTGTGTAGAGTCTGAACCTTTTTCATTCGAGGAGGCAGTGCAACAACCAGTCTGGTTTGATGCAATGGTGGAGGAGTATGACTCCATTTTTCGGAATTATGTTTGGGATGTTGTCCCAAGACCTCAGGACAAGTCAATCGTGAGTTCCAGATGGCTTTATAAGGTAAAGCAGGTAGCTGACGATAGTGTTGAGAAACATAAGGCAAGGTTTGTTTCCCGTGGTTTCTCACAGGTCGAGGGGATCAACTACGATGATACCTTTTCTCCTGTAGCAAGGTACTCATCTATCAAATCGATGTTGGCACTATCATCTCAAATGGGTTGGAGGATCCATCAGATGGATGTGAAGACGATGTTCCTCAATGGGAATATTGAGGAAGAGGTGTACATTGAGCAACCAGAAGGTTTTGAGACCTTCGATCATGAGTTGCATGTATGTTGACTCAAGAGGGCTTTGTATGGGCTGAAGAAAGCACCTTGTGCTTGGTACATCGGGATTGACAACTATTTCACAGGGCTAGGCTTCACCAAGAGTGAAGCAGATGTGAACCTTTACCACGTCATGGTAGAAGGTAGCCATTTATCATTGTTCTTTATGTCGATGATCTGATTTTAGCAAGTGATGATCAGTTGATCAAGTCTTGCAAGGAGGACCTTGCAAGAGAGTTTGAGATGAAAGACATGGGTCTTATGCACTACTTTCTAGGCATGGAAGTGTTGTAGAAAGATGGGGAAGTGTTTGTTTCGCAAGGCAAGTATGCTAATGAGATACTAAGGCGATTCCACATGGAGAAGTACAAGCCCATGTAGACTCCTCTAGCTGGTAACTGGAGGAAGGAGGATGCTACTTCAGGTGAGGTAGTAGCTACTACTATTTATCGGTAGCTTGTGGGTTCACTGATGTATCTAGTGAACACACAACGAGACTTATGCTTTGCGGTGAACCAACTGAGTCAAGCTATGGTTAAGCCTACCAAGCTGTTTTGGGAGGCAACGAAGCATGTGCTAAGAGACCTCAGAGGCACATCTCAGTATGGATTGTGGTACAGACGAACAAAGGGAGTGAAGCTTTAGGGCTTCATAGATGCAGATTGGGCAGGGAGTCCATCATACCAGAATAGCACTTCTAGAGGAATCGTCAACCTTGGTTCAGCTACAGTTTCCTGGTACAGTAGGAAACAAAGGTCAATTGCACTTAGCTCAACAGAGGCTGAATACATGGCTACCAGTCAGGCAGCATGTGAGGCCATTTGGATGTGGAAGATTCTAGTGGGATTGTTTGGTCAGAGGATGGATCCAACTATGATCTACTACGATAATCAAAGTTGTATCAAACTCTCTGAGAATCTAGTTATTCATGACAGGTCCAATCACATTGATATTTGGTACCATCATCTTCAAGATTGTGTGGTGAAGAGGATCATGTTGTTACTGTATGTTTTGACCGAGGAACATGATGCAGATATTTTGACAAAGGCATTGTCAAAATGCAAGTTCAAGTTCCACAAAGACAGGATTGGGGTTACTGATAATCCATTTCTTGTTGAGAGGGAGTGTTGAAAATAGCAACAAGAAATGATAAAAATAGAAGTGCTAAAACTAGCACTGCTATAAATAGCATTTCAGGATACATTCCAATTTTAGTTATTCCTTGAACTAAAATTGAGAATTAAAATTCCAATTTGATCTTAGCAACTGTTTGTAAAGTAATTAATTACTTCATCTTCAGTTAATTAGTTGTAGGAAATCAAACATGAAGTCTATGTGAAGACATGCAACAATTTCTCCATTGATTGAGGAAGTTATCCCTTGATTAAGGAGATTAGGATGAGTTGTACTTTGAGTTGTAATTAGTTCGTTGAGTTATCTGAGTTAAGTCCAATTAGATTAGTTCCAACAGTTTGTGGAACTAATTATGAGTTCGGTTAGTTAATGCATGCATGCATGTAACTGTTGCACTTCAGATAGCTAAATATTCTTTCATAAATAACTCATGCATGTCAGTTCATTCAGAGATCCAGTTGAGATCAGGTGATGGGATAGTGTACTATTAGTTGTAGGAATATTCCATGGAGGATATCTCTTGCATGTAGAAGGAATTCATTCCTTGGAGATTGCACAGTTACTTTTGAGTTTGATGAGTCTGTGATGAGGCCAATTCACACAAGTGGCAACATTGGACCCCAAGAGAAACTGCACAAGCAAATAGGAGGCTTGGAGGGCTGAGGGAAGGCATATGTTGTGTCTATTTAGTCTGTGAGTTGTATTGTTCAATTGTATTGAGAGTGAGATAACTTGTGAGCTAAAGCTTTGTGTAATCTGAACATATTTCCACTTGTATGATAATATATAGATTGAGGTTTTTATCTGAGGCTTTCCCCAGAGTATTCTTCTGTGTCCATGTGTGATTGCTTTCTCATTCTTAGTTATTTGTGTTGTATTTGATCTTGCTCATAATCGATCAAGCTTCTGCAATTTTGTTGTAGAAATAGATCTTGTATTTTGCTTTAGTATATTGCATAATCTATTGATCTATAGTGGGAAATTCTACATGGGTTTTTCTTGGTTTAAAAATGATTTCAGCATTGCCTTGCAATTTCCTAGATAACCATGGTGTGATGGCATTAATTCTTGGTTAATATTTGGATTTCGAGAAGGTTTTGAAACTATGTGAGGTGGTCTCAAGATGATTCCCAAGGGTTGGGGGTGGATATTTTTTTCTCCATGAAGCCCTAGACGGGTGAGTGGACACAACAAATTTCCTTAAGGTATGGTGAAGATATTTTGAGGCATCCAAGATCAGTTTGGTTTTATGATCTCAGGACTAGTTTAGGAGAGATCACAATAGCTTGAGGGTGGAGGTGGTTTAACCTCTAGATTACTTGTTTGATTATGTCTTGGATTATCCCATGAGATCCCACATTCATTCTTGGAATATGGCATGGGGGTGATTGGTTGAAAGAAATATTTGGTTCAGCCCAATCTATGGTCAAGTGGTACATATAAGTCCTTGACTTGGTTTTTGTATATGTTAATATGAGGTATTTTTCCTAATGTGATTAATGAGCACATGTAGTTTTTATTATGTGGATTTGATGGCATATTTGTCATGGTTTCTATTCTAGTTAAATGTTGGTTATATATATGGTTCTATGATGTGCTCTAGTTATGGCTCTCATTTATATTTTGATAAGTATTTGAATGGGTGATGAATGCATGGCTAAAAAGTGTTGTTGCAACTGGCTTGAGAGGGGATAGAGCCTTATTAGTAATTCTTAGATGAGGAATAATAGTTTATGATCAGACATGCATTCATGACCTGTAGCTTTCATGTTTACCATATCTTTCACGAAATGTGTATTATGTAATAGGAATTTCTAGGCCAATATCTTGTTAAAATTTTGAATGATTTGCCTTGTTGTCATCTTATTCATGTTTCTGGGAGGCTATAGGTAGTTCTAGGCAGTGATTTAGAGGCTTGCATGAAAACGTGGAAAAAATCTCGAAACCGTGTTCCTAGAATAAGCGATTTTGGGTAATCACTGCGTGGAAGAAGGCTTGTGTGTTTGGTTATAGCCTCCCAAGTGCATGTATACAATGTCAAAGGTGAATTTGTGGAGCTAGGTTAGAGAGAAAAAGTCACAGCTCAGGGTTTGGTCACCTGGGGTGGTTCTCAGACCCCTGAAAAATCTGTAGTCCCTGAGGAAAGGTAGTAGGTTTTCAGTTGGTAGGACCCAATTTCTTAACTGGAACATGGATGTCAGGTCATGTCATAGTAGAGCTCAACTCATATTACTATGGAGATATTGTGAAAGAGGGGTAAATGCAAGGTAAATGTGAGATGGGTGGCAACATAATTCCTGCGGGGGGGACTTTATAGATAAGTAGACTAGGTAAAATGTACTTTATTTGGGGTACTATTGGCCCACTATCTTCAAATATTCCAAATAATATGTGAAGAGATGTGACAATTGTCAATGCATGGGAAGATCAACGCAACCAGATAAGATGTTGTTGCAACCATAGGTGGTACTAGAGCCCTCTAATAGATGGGCCCTTGATTTTGTTGGGCTAATTAATCCTCCTTCCCATCAGAGCTCCTAGATCCTAATATGTAAAGATTATGTCACAAAATGGATCAAAACAAAGGAATCACTAGCTACAAATGGGAAAGAAATGTTAGAGTTTATTCATCAATATATCATCATCAGGTCTTCAGATACCTCACAAAATCGTTAGTGATAAAGGAATTCAATTCAATGTAAGGTTTGTTGAAGGTCTAGTGGATACATAAAAGATAGAGAATAGGGTGAAAACACCATGACCTCTACAATCAAACAGACAGGTCGAAGGGAAAAATTAAATTCCTGAGGCTATTATTATGAAAACTACTAGATTACACTTCAAGGTGAGCTAACTAACTCCTTGAAACTCTATGTTGGGATAGGGTCCCCTCAGGTCAATTTTGTTATTTTTGTAAAGTCTCCGGATTTTGAGTATCGGAGTGCAAAGATTGTTAGGAGTCAAAGGGGCTTTAGGAAGGTTAAATCCCCTTAGTTTGTTAGAAATTAAGTTGGTGACCCACCCATGGTTCACAGACCAAGGTATTGGAAAAATAAGATGTTATAAAAAGGAGTCATAGAGAGTCATAGGAAATATCTATTGATTGAATATCTATGTATGGGAAATTGATCTAAGTCAGAAGAATCTGTTTTCTATACTTAGGCAAAGGGGAAGGCTCCTGCAGCTGTGTGTGCGGAGACCTTGGTAAGTCCGCAATTGAGTGCGCGGGCCCATGCAACTGTGTGTGCGGGGAAGAAATAGTCTATAATAGAAGATATGAACATAATAAAGACTATTTTGGAGCAATATATATGTGTATTTGTGCATTTATGTTTACTTCTGTATTTACTATTGTTGGCTTGTTATGGCCTAACCCAGGTTTGGAATTAATTTAGCTAAACAAATCCCTATACTACTGGCCCTTTCAACAATATTCCATGGAGCGCGGACTGAGGTCTCACCCGAAGTATTATGGGGGGGTACTGGAACCAGGTTTCCACACCCTAGAGACGTCTGAGAGGTTGATTTGGTCCAACTGTTAGTCCCTTCGTGTAGGTTACTTCGCGCACCTCCCTACCCTAATATACTTGCTTTCGCACAACCCTAACCAGGGGTTGTGGGGCTTCCGCATTGCTGGAGCAGCATGTTGCACTATTTCCCTAAGTCACACCTGAGATCTTACTTATCTTCCTACACCAGTTATTTATCTTCATGTAAATGGATGCCTTATGTTATATTTATTTATAGAACACATTCATATGAGTTCGCACAACAAATAAACAATACACTTGCAATTTATACCTACAAATACATTAAATAAGAAAAGATACATAGAAATATGATAACACTTCTCTTTATTAATGCTTCCAATGATTATAGACTTGATCTGCCTTGCGCACTCAGCTGCAGGGGTCTACGCACTCAATTGCAGACTACTAGGCCTCCGCGCACTCAACTACAGAGCCATCTCCTACTCTACGACCCAAAGACACACTTTACACTTCGACTCAATCTCTTAGACTCATAATGCCTCTACTCTATTCCTTTTTCCCTTCCTTCTACACTTAGAGCCTCACTTTATTTATATAATCCCATGGTCCATGGACCATGGGTGGATCTTTCAAGCTGAAATTACATTACAAAAAAAAAGAGCGGACAACCTGGTCACTTTATTATGATTTCGGGCTCCACACTCACAAATCGCAGAGTCTTTACAATGGACTTGGTCAAAACTTGGGCTTTAAACCCCAAAACATGTCTTGGGCGGTGATTCCATGCCCAACGGCCCCCAACACAAACATCGTGACTCGCCCTCGAGTCACTCTATTAGTGCGGAGATCTTCGCGTGGAATCCCTCCAACTTTGCTCAAACGAAAGCAAGGCTGGCAGCACATTGGGTGGCTACCTACTGGATCTCCTGTACGCATTGTTCCGAGACCGTGGTGTCGGAACTGTTTCCCTGCATCTATTCCTGCGTCCCGTACATTTGTACGAGTTTGCCTTCAATTATTGTTGTGATGGTGAAGGCCTCATCGATCCGAGGCCGAACGCGCGCCTTCGGGATTGCTTCTTTGTGCCATGCTGTGTCCACTTGTTCTTTCAGTGATTGGCCTATTGCATCCACGTGAGCCTCTAGGTGAGGGCCACTATTTGTGCAGTCCCTTTGACACAGTCATACTACTGCTGGAGTTCACATGCCTCTTTCTCTAAGCGCTGGATATTGGTGTCCTATAGATTCGTGAGGACCTCAAATGACTCCTCCAACATTCTGGCGTAGTCCCTTACTGCACTGCTAATCTCGTCCAGCGTTGATGTAATAGCATTGGCCCGTTGTTCTCTTACTTCCAAAGGGGTGGATAGTTGCTCCTTCAATTGCAACTCTGTTATCTGAAGATTCAGCTCCAACTAAACCTTGGTCATTTCTTCTCGTGCCTTGTGCACCCTTGCTGGTAGTTTGTGGATGGGTGCCTTTGCTAGTGCGTCTACTGGGATGGCTAGCTCAGGGACCATCTGACAGGATTCTTCTAGTACCTATACCATATGCCTATTTTGTGACAGCACTTCGTCACACTGCAAGCTCAACTGCTCCATGTTGATCTTTTGCTCGCTTAGTACTTATAGTGCTCTGCTCTCCCTAGCTCGCAGTTATGCAATAATCCCATCCTGTAGAACGTATAGCGACTCCCTCGGGAGTGCAACCATGTTGATCCCAATACCCTTTAGTGCGCTAATCGTAGGTCTGTCGACCTCATTTGTTATCACCAGCTCCCCTTCTGGCAGCACTATTGTATTTGTTATCTGAGTGCGTAGCATCTGTTCTGCTATAGTTGTCCCAACTGTGAGGCTGGTTGAAAGGGTACCATCTTGAGGAGTGTGCACCTGCAACTCCTATAGCTATGCTCTGAGGGCCCCCAACACAATCTGGTTCTCTTGCACAAAGTTGTGGAAGGCCTCGGAGGTGACATCGTGCACCATCTCGCCGATGTCGTGCAGATCACCCTCAGTAAGGGTGATCGGGTCAATAGACAACTTTGATGCCTTGACCTTCTTGCATGGCCCCGTCCGTTTAGTTATGCGTTGGCACTTCAGTTGTGTTGATGCATTTTATGGGTCCACGCCGCCCTCTTCCTCTGCTTCCTGCCCATGTGAAGGACAATTTTGGCCCTCGTGTGCCTTCTTGGCTGCCTCATGTGCAGTTGCTGCTACTATGCCCTTTTTCTGCTCTGCTGCTATCAGTGCAGTGTCCCATGCCTCCTGCACTTTTACTGTCGCTTCGTCTTGCCTTCTCTTCTAGGCCAACTACACCATGTGTAGTTTGGCCTCCTCTTTCTTCTTCTGTGCTATAGAATTCTCCATTGCTGCAATGTTTGGGGCATGCCACTCCGACAACCATGTCTCTAGTACATCAAAGATTAAGTCATATGTGGCTACAAAGGGTAGCTCTCTCCATTTCTTGACCGAGTCCTTGCACGCTCTGATATAGATACTGTGGAGGTCCTCCTTAAATTATATAAATCTTTGCAGGCTATTGTAGATAGTGGTTGATAATTTCAGCTTGCGGTTAATCCCCATTCTGATGTTCATTTCCATGAACACCCAGAATATCTTACTGTCGCAGATTCGGTTCACATCCTTTGTGGCCCAAAGCGAAACTTCACGGCCTCCGGCAGATCCCTAAGAATTGTGGGGAACTGACCATCCTTTGGAAATTCCCCTGCCATGAGCACTATGAACAATAGAAGCCATGCATAGTGGAACATTTTGCCTTGTTCCTGAGCCTCACGGTAATTTTCAAGGAACTCCTTGCAGAGGAACTCAAACCAGTTAAACTGGACCCCCTCCGCGCACTTCCCATCAAGTGCTACCACTAACGCGAGTACCTCGTTTGCACGACACTTGCACATAACTTTACTTTCCAGTATTTAGGTCATCACTTTTACTGCTTTGTTTTTGATGTTGGATATGGTGTAGCCCCTTTTCTTCTTCTCTAGTTTATATTTCGTTTTCATGGCCTCCACGATGGCCAAGTCACTACTCTTCCCCTCTGAGATATTTGCGGGGTCCTCACCTTTGCATGGGAGCCGGGTAATGTGGTGAATTAAGTGGTCTGTGATGGTGATGGGCTCCTCCAACCACAAACACCCACCATGCACCAAGTAGAGTAGCTTCCTGATGATGCAAATTGTTATTGGGGCGTGGTGGAAATGCGGTACCCAGAGCAAGTTTAGTAACCTTGCCTTTTCCACTCCGTGTAACCACTTTTGCGGCTCTAATTCGGTAATCCCTGTCGAGGTTTTTTGCTTAGACTTCATGAGTTGTACAGTCTCTAGGTGAGGAAACTTCTAATGGTCAGCGAGATCTCAATCTTCGAATTTCAAGCTAGGAACCCGTCCCAGGTGTGTGCCCTCGAACATGATGTTGTCCGGGAGGAGTAGGTTCTGGAGAGAACTCTTGCTCTCATCGAGATCCTTGGGCACTTTTTCCTTCCCCTTCCATGGGGGGATATAGGTGGGTAGCTTTGTTGGAGGGTGTGAAGGCTTAGTTTCTTCCTCCATGCCTTCATCCTCATCTTCTTCGATGATAAGGTCCTCCAGGTCTTCCTCCTCCTCGTTGGTTTCCAAGTTAACAACCTTCCCTTTCTCCTCCATCATTAGCCTAGTGTGTAGTGGGTTTCACGGGGACACATGTATAGGAACCATTGATTGTTTGTCTATATTTGGCCTCGGTATGTGCGGTGATTTATGGATTTTAGCCACAATCCTAGTGCCTTCAGGGGCATCCCCCATAGTTAGGCCCTACACAGCCTCTTCAGTGGTCAACTTGATCGTACACACCCTACTTTATCATGCTGGTCTCTTTATCAAGAAAATCCTTCTTGATCCCGTCATCCAGCTTCTTGGCTTCTACATCCACCAGAGCCCTTTTCTCCCTTAATCGCACCCTTTCTTTCCCAAGTTATTGGAGCCTAAAATTACCCTATTCGATTTCTTTCTCAGGTCCCAAGTGTTCTTCTTCGTTCAGCTGTGCGATCCCTTCTTCCAAGGCTTCGCGAACCATCGTATCTGCTGGTGCTGCCATGCATGGACTAGGCATTTTATGCTCTATGGAGATTACATCATTCACTCCATACTCCAGCCTCGGAGGTACCTATGCTGTCAGTTTCTTGCACGTGGTCCTATAAGCCCATAGAAGCACTGGTACGCGTAGGTCCCGATTAGTTCATTGTGCATCGTGTATCTTGTTTAGCGCTTTGCATACTTCGTTAAAGGCTTCTGCGTGGATAACCTTCTGCGCACTTGGTCTTTCCATACTCTGTGATTCCAACCAGAGGGGTCATTCACACCATTGCCTTTCCTACACATGCTTACTGACAGTGTTTCCTAGCGCAAAGACTGTGTGCATCCGTGTAGGTTCCGTACCATATGCCTGTATCCATATGGACAGGTGGGCACGTGGATCGTTTTGTCTATCAATCTTGTCTGTTAATTACATCTGAGGCTCCCAAACTACATGCACATCATCTTACTGCATTCACGCTAGTCATTAAAGCTTCTTTGGTGCGTACCCCACCACCTCGTAGGCGTAGTGTGCAGTACCCATTTCAAAGCTTAGAAATGTTTTCGTTTCGTTACCTCTATTTCAAATTTGTTTAGGAAGTCATCCACCTCTTTTAACCCATCATACCTAGGCAGATCCCTTACCTCCATTGATACGTAGCGCAATGACCTTTTCATCATGTTACAGTTTAGCGTGGTTACCTCATGTAACTGGTTTTTCCATCGCTCTATCTCCTTGTTAGAATCCAATGTGCAGGATCTTTCGCGCTCCCATGATATTTGTCCATATGTGGTTGGGTTTACCTAGTCTTTCTCTCGCGCAGTAATCTTGTAGATGCAGTCCAAGTCGTCGTTGCTTTCATAGTCGCACACTGGCTCTGTGTAGCACAATCCTTCTACAGGGTCCAAAGGTACAACTACGCGCAGAGACTTTTTCTCAAAAATAATCTTGTGCTTCTTTAGATTTATCACCCCATTCATGTCAATGGCCCAATCTATTCCTAATAGCGTAGGGTAGGGATTGCTCTCATCAACAATCTCTATTACTTGGAAGTCTACTAGTGCGCTTGCTCCTTTGATATCCATTGCAATTCCTTGCAATCTCCCCATAGGTAGGATCTTTTGTTGGTTTTCCATTCATAGTTGGATAGGAGACCATTGCAGCGTGGGCCTTCCCACGCGCTCCCATGTCTGCTTTGGCTGGACGTTTGCTTTTGATCCTAGATCCAGAATCACTTGGTCCATCTCATATTCTCTAATCTACGTCATCAATCTCATTTCCCTAATTGTTCGCGCCGTGTGCTTTCCAAGCTTCCAAACTACATGCGGTTCTCCTGGCGTGGTCCCAGTGCATCTATTTATGAGTTCCTGCAGCCCCTTTACAGCCTTGCTATCGCACAACAACTTCATGCATGTTTCCATGAATGTTGTGAGCATCGATGGGTCCATTTTGGGCTTTGTTCTGTCTTTACTTCTTAAAGTGGAAGCATCAACGAAGCTCTTCTTGGATTCCATGAAGGTTTCCTTAGTGCGCTCCAGATCAAACTCTGGTTCCTTCGTTGGAGCCTTGCGAAACCAAGTACTTTCTTCAAGCTGCTTGCCTTTGCATCCCCTGTTGTAATTCCACTTCGGAGCACAAAATTCACATTAGGGTCTTCCTCGCGCGGCTCAGACATCATCATTTGCACATTCTAAGTTTGGGGAGGTTGGAGCACTCCTTTTTCACGTAGACACGCTATTAGAGTGGGACTATCCTCCATCCCATGATCAAACAATGTACAATACAAGCATGATGGCTGCATTAGATTTGTCCAATCGCGGGCATAATGTCATGGCCCTTCGCAATTGTAACATATCAGTTGTTCGCAACCTCTTCCATGTTGTCCTCCACCTCGGCCTCACCTGTACCCTTGAAATCCGGTTCACGCCATCCCTGCATTATGCTCAAGGGGCTGTGTTTCGTTCTGAACTCTATAGGTAGGAGTCTGATCCATCATCAACTCATAACTTCTACAGGTGCACTCATCATGTCCCACTGATCTACAAAAATTACAGAACAACTACTGTGAATTCTGTGTGTACTTCTATAATAGATGGCAGTTATCTATAGCATGCTTTCCTCCTATCTGGCAAATCACGCTCCATAATGCAGGTGTTGCGCTCGGTCCTGCTTATGCCTCTGGTATCAATGGCATTGGTCCTCCTCCCACAAGGTAATTCATGAACACCAGGCAGTGGTCCTTGTCATGTCCCTGACCCTTGCAATTTATGCACCATACCTTGTCATGCACTTTTGGCTGAGCTATCCTGTCTTGCTTCAGATTTTGCATCTCAAGGCACAAGTTTTTCAATTGCACGTAAATCTGCTGAACTCTGAAGTTGGGATCCTGTATCGGGGTCTCGTGCAATCTCATCATGACCTCCAAGGCCTCGGCCTAAGTTGTTAGCCTCTGTTGTGATAGTGCATTTCTTAGATGTGGCGTTAATGATGCTACAAACCATTCACTGTGTTGTCCATCCATTAACATCATGTTAGCTTCATGAATTGTGCACTTTAGTCTCTGATCCAAATCCCAAGGGGTCTTGCCTGGTAGCATTGTGATTTCCTTGAACCTAATGATTGAATGTGCCTCTGACTTCAACTTTCTAAATTATTTGTTTAGCACAATTTGGATATCCACGATCCCCACATTTGGATTTTCATTGGAATGCTTAATGTACCAGGTCAGCGTGAAATCTTGGAGAGAATTGACCAACTTGTTTTCTTTATATTGACATCTGTAACTCCATGTGCTTCCCATACAATTTTTATCACGAACCAAAACTAGTCTGGATCTTTATTCCATACTCCCTTGAATACTAGCAACTTTATCGCGCTCACTATATTGACTCGCGGTGGTGGTGGAGGTGGTATGGACGAAGATGGGGTTGAAGATGGTGAAACTGGTAGTGGTGTCAGTGGGGGTGGTATGCATGGAATCCTTTTCCTTATCAAATTGATCGCACTTCTTGGTGAGATCTTTGCGAGCCCTTCCTCTTCCCCTCGCGGAGGTGAAATCAAGGGGCTAGTTTCTAGTTCTGTACTACCTTTGTTTCTATAGATTATCCCACTTTGTGTAGCCCCAAACATCAATTTATTCACATAACCCACTTTTCACATAGTAGCATTTTAATCCAAGTGTTCAAAGACTTAATGTACTTACTTCGCGGTCCTTTGAGGAAGTGTTGTTTTGCCTTGCTATAGCTGACTGAAGTATCTACCGCGAACTTGGTGATGAATTCTCCTATAATTCGATCAAGCCAGTGATTAACAACACATGTGATATTATCCTCCGATGCTTCCAATCTATGCACCAACTTTGGAGTCCACACAATAGGTTTGTTGAGCTTGCACCTTCCTTAGCTATCTGCTAGCTTCGCGATCAACTTGTATAGATCAGTAGACAAATATGTGAAGATTTCGTGGATCTTTGTGTATAAGTAGTAGTCTAACCACTCTTCTTTTGATAGTTGCAGATTCTTGTTCTCCTATGCTGTGAACTCATGAATCTTCCTATCCAACCAATCTTCAATTCTTTTTTTTGTTGGATTCCAGTGATATGACATCAGACATCTCTATGCAGATCCTAGTCCCAGCAACAGAACCATTTGTTGGCTTGTTGGGGCCTGACCCAGGTTTGGAGTTAATTTAGCCAAACAAATACCTATACTACTAGCCCTTTCGGCAAAAGTCCATGGAATGTAGACTGAGGTCTCACCTGAAGTAGTATTGGGGGGTGCTGAACCAGGTTTCCACACCCTAGAGACGTCTAAGAGGTTGATTTGGTCCAACTGTTAGTCCCTTCACGCCGGTTACTTCGCACACCTCCCTGCCCTAATATACTTTCTTTCGCGCAACCCTAACTAGGGGCTGTGGGGCTTCCACACTGCTGGAGTAGCGTGTTGCGCTATTTGCCTAAGTCACACCTGAGATATTACTTATCTTCCTACAATAGTTAGTTATCTTCGCGTAAATGGATGCCTTATATTATATTTATTTATACAACACATTCATATGAGTTCGTGCAGCAAATAAACAATACACTTGCAATTTATACCTAATAATACATTAATAAGGAAAGGATACATAGAAATATGATGACACTTCTCTATATTAATGCTTCCAACTCTTACAGACTCGACCTGCCCTGCACATGCAGCTGCAGGGGTCCACGCACTCATCTACAGACTACTAGGCCTTTGCGCACTCAACTGCAGAGCCTTCTCTTACTCTACGAACCAAAGACACACTTTACACTTTGACTCAATCTCTTAGACTCATCATGCCTCTATTCTATTCCTTTTTCCCCTTCCTTCTACACTTAGAGCCTCGCTCTATTTACACAATCCCATGGTTTGTGGACCATGGGTGGATCTTTCAAGCCCACACTACATTACAGAAAACAATGGCAGACAACCCTGTGACTCTATTATGACTTCGTGCTTTGCGCCCACAAATTGCGGAGTCTTTACAATGGATTTGGTCAAAAATTGGGCTTTAAGCTCCAAAACATGCCTTGGGGGGGGATTCCATGCCCAACAACTGTGAATTCAATCTGTTTATTGCAATTATGATAAGAAGCCCTTAATAGATGCGTGAAATTGGTAGATCTGTTAGTTTAATTGATGTTATGAATTTTTAAAGCAATTGACACAGAGTTAGGATCTATTATTTGTAAGTTATTGTAATTTCTGTGTTTTAAGAGTTAGGTTTCGCAAAGGTCAGTGTAAAGCCCTAGGAGTAACATAAACCCATCACACAGACCTCTGGATGTAGAATCTTGGTTCTTTCATCCCCTAATACTTCCTCAGGTGAGATTGCAACTTGTGTTACATAGGTTGTTGCCGAAAGTGCCAATAGTGTAGGGTTTTGTTGGTTGGCACAACTAATTCTGAACCTAGGTCCAAACCCCCTTAAGGCCAAAAATGGTTATGTTGCTGAGACTAGGATCTGTCTGAGGAATGTGTGATGCTGAATAAATTGTTCCCAACTAAGAAGGAGATTGAAACGTGGATATATTAGAAGTTGCATGAATTTGCAGCCTAGGAAAACAAGAATCTGCGCATATCGAAGGAAAAGTGGTTGAATAGATACCTATATATAGATGAATAGGAAATTTTGTTCTACTCTTTTCCATGAAAATTATACGAATGGTTGTCTAAATTCACGGATATTCAAGGTACGTGGAAGTTGGATAACCCTATTGTGTGGACTCCAGAGTTGGTGAAGTGACTGGAAGCTTCAGAAAACAAGATCGTGAGGGCTGTTGATTACTGGATCGATAGCATTTTCAGTGGATTTATTACTGATTTCACGATCAATACATCTGTTATTTATAGCGATGATGAACGTTGATATTTCAAAGGACCAATAGGTAAGTATCTGAAGTCCCTAAAAACATGGATTAAAATTCTATTGCGAACGAAAAGGGTTATGCCATTGAATTAATTTTTAGAAGGTACTTGACAAGGACTACGCGAAGTGGAAAGACACTAAGCAGAGATCTAGATTCAAGTGTTGAGTACAATCCTCTGTTGGGAGAGTTTGATAGTGATGAAGAAAGTAGTATTCTGAAGACACCTCAAGGTCCCCTGCAGATGGTAAATCAAGGTAATACCACATCCATCCACTCCACCTCCTTCATCACCTCCACCTCACACACCTACATCTACACCTCCACCTCCATCTCCACTATTTAACATGGCGAATGCTATGAAGATTCCCATATTCAAGGGTCTAGGGACAAATACCCTTAAAATTTTTGGTTTGTAGCAGATGTTGTGTGGAAGTCATAACAAATTATAGATGATGACCTAAAGAAAGTGCAACTAGTCACAACATTGCAAGATAGAGCACTAAGCCATTATATTAAGTATTGTTTGACTCATCCAATTGTGATGCTGAAAGAAATGAAGGAAGTGCAAAATAATGAACTAAAGAAGCCTAAGTCACAAGATCAATAAGTAACAGAGGTCAAGGAGATCCAACAGAAGGTGAATGAGTCTGTGTGGGACTTTGATCAAAGGTTGAAGGGTCTGCTCCAGTAGGCTAATATGTAGATCACAGATAACCAACAAAAGGAATGGTATATTTCTTCACTACTACCCCATTTGAGATTGCCAATGTTGCAGTAGAAGATTGGAATGCAGGCGGAGGCACTGGAGATTGCTATGAAATCGGAAGCCTCACCTATTCAAGATACGAATCTGGGAGTGTAGTAGATTCAGTGATAGTTGGCTAGCCTGCATATGGAATTGCAGAGCCTTAAGAGAGGAAAAGAAGTCCAAAATAAGGTCTGCATGGAATTATGGTGTTTAAAATGTAAGGGTCATGGTCACGACAAGGACCATTGCTCGTTGTATCATAATTATCTTGTTGGGGGAGGTCTTGTCCCCCTGAAGCTAGAAAACATTGATGGGCCAAGTACAGGAGTAGTACCATGGTGTGGTATTTTCCAGATTATAGGAAAACATATGAATGACAATTGTCATTTGCTGTAGAAGTTTGTGCAGACTCCCCAACAACTTTTGTAATTTCTATAAGTATGTGGGTCATGTCGAGTGAAATTGTTAAATCTATGAATTGATGATGGACAAAACACCCACATATAGAGTACAGATGGAGGCCCGTCCTCAAGATCAAGGCACAACTACAATGTGTGGAGGGTTTCAAGGATGAGGAAGAGGATGAGGGGAAGGATATGGAAGATTTTGTGGCCAGATCATTTGTTACAATTGTGGATAACCATGTCACTTCCCATGAGATTGTCAGAATCCAACCCACCCCTCATGTCAATATTATGAATGGTTTGATAATGTCATAGAAGATTGTCCCATGCTCATTATGAAGATGCAAGAAAAGAAGAACCAGACTTAGTAGCCTACTTAGAAAATCCAAATGGTGATATCAAAACCACACGAAGAAGGTCCTAGTGTTAATATCATCACACAAAGTGACGTAGCTACCAAGGAGGATAAAGGGAAAAAAATAGAGGAAAATTTATGGGTTCGTAAGGTTAATGACAAGGAGGTTGGATTTTATGTGAATAAGGTAAAGGGAATGTTTATGGAGCCAAATAAAAGCTTCACAGATGCAGAATCTTCTACATCAAGGACTGAAAGTATGCGTACGAGGAAGCCTAAAGGATACAATGCTGCACAAGAAATGGATCCCTCATTATTGGCATCTTTCTTACATACTTGCATGAAGCTCCCAAGGGACCAAAAAACAATAGGACTGCAAGAGTTGATAGATAATTGCATTGGCAAGAATAAACCACTGTCAGAATAGTATGAGGTACATAAGGTGGAAAAAGGTAAGAAAAGGAGTGGCCGTGAAATGAGATTAATAGCCCAGATTGGAGAATTCGAAATGGACTAGGTAATCCTCGATTTAGGGTCTAATGCAAATGTTCTACCAAAGAAAACATAGGCAAGAATGGGAAGACCAGCACTAAAGTGGTCCCTAATCCAACTGATAATGGCAAATCAACAAAATAGTATTCCTATGGGGCGCCTACATGGGGTGACTATGGATATTTAAGGGGCACGTGCCATAGCCGATTTTGAAGTGATCGAAATTGTGGATGACAATAAACCATACCCGACGTTTCTTAGATTTATTGGGCATTTTATATGAACACATTCATCAACCCTAAGAAGCATAATATGAAATTTGAATAGAAATAACTAAGGGTTATTGTTCCATTGGCTCTAGCGGAGGGTGCATGATATATTGAACCAATCTGCGATTATTATGAGGAGGATGATATTGAGAAAATCTATAAGCTTACTATGCACAGGATGAATATTGGATCAACCCTATGACAGATGGAAGAATTGTGTGGGAGAAGGACAACTCCTGTAATTTAGATTCATATGAGGAGCTCAAACACTAGAAAAACAAGCTGCATGAGGTATCATCATTGTGATGCAACCAACTTACAAATTCACTTTGATGTATATCCACTAAGGTACGTAACTTACTGTATTATGATGGTTTAGAAGATGTCAATTTATTTATGGATAAATTTGAATGGGATGTACCAGAGGAACATCGGTTCCAAGCACTAGACATCATGCTAAGATCTATGCCTACAAGATGGTGGGTTACGCATAAGAACAATTTTGCAAACTGGAAGGAATATAAACAGATGATGAAGTTGCGGTTTGGGTATGCCAGTACCTGCATTATGGAAAATTATATGGGGAATGACGATCCACACGAGCATCTAGTTCGATGGATGAAATCATGGGGAGAAGAACCATAGACAGAATGGGTTCAAATATTCTGCCACACTTTGGATACAATTCTGATGAACTAGTATTTAGAAATGGAGTTGTGACATGGAACCATAGAATGGGATGTCCTATCGCAAAGTTTTCTGCTCACTTTTAGCTTTGAAGATGGGTTTGAGTGTATTGATGAAGTGTTACGATAGATCAAAGATGCAATATTTAGAATTCCTAAAGACCTTGTTGCATGGGTACAACTAGATTGGACTATGCAGCTGCGCCACGCACTCGAATGCTACAATGTGTCCACTGAGGAAGGTAAATAAGATCCTAGGAACATCAAAATTCCTAAGTCAGAAGGATAGCATGAAGTTGTGGTGCCTAAGGTGGAAGTCCCTGATATCTCACATCCCTTGAAGACCAAGTAGGTGAATATTGGATTGGAAGCGCAACCAAAGTTCGCAAACATAGGTGACTATTAGGATGAAGACACAATGGTCAAAGTCACGGAGTTATTACGGGAGTATCAACACTTGTTTCTCACCAATTTCTTTGACCAAAAATGGATAATAGGGGATTTAGGTGTCATGAATAGCACTCTGAAACCAAATGCGAAGCCGGTAAAGCAGCGCCCTTATCGATTGAATCCTAAATACAATGAAAATGTGTGCGACGAATTGGATAAGATGCTTGCAACGAGGATTATTGAGACTATCAAGGAATCATACTGGGTTAGTCCTATGGTGGTTCAGGAAAAGAAGACGAAGCATGAGATTTAGATATTCATATACTTAAGGAAGTTGAATGATGCTTGTGTCCATGATCCATTTCCTATGCTGTTCATAGACGAGGTACTACAAAATGTTGGAGGTCAAGAAAACTATTTGGTTACTAATGAATTCTCAGGGTATAATTAGATCTAGATCGCGTCAGAGGATCAAAGTAAGACCACATTCATAACTGAATGGGGTCATTTTCAGTATACAGTTATGCCTTTCGGACTTAAGAATGCCCCTGCAATATTCTCTGGGGTGGTAGTCATAACTTTCAAAGAATTTATTCACAAATTTTTAAAGGTTTACTTAGATCATTGGAAAGTATTTGGATTAGTAAAATTACATGTTAACAATATTTTCCTCATGTTGGATACTTGTCAAAAGTATTAGATATCCCTTACTCTGAAGAAATGCATATTTTATGTACCATATGGGATACTGTTGAGCCATGTCGTTTCTAAGCAGGGGTTGATGGTAGACATTGACAAAATTGCAGTAAGTATTAATCTGGAGCCTCCAAAGAATGTCAAACAACTACGTGTGACGTTGGACATACAGGATATTATAGGAAATTCATCAAAGTGTATGCACAGATCACTGTACCCATGGAAAATTGCTGAAAAAGGATGTGACATTTTCTTGGGACAATGAATACTAGAAGAGTTTGGATGTCTTAAAGGAAAAAATGGTCACCATGCCCATTCTAGTGTTCCCCGACTAGAATAAGGAGTTTGTTGTAGCAGCTACAACACTCTCCAAAATTTTGGCACGCATCCAATTTTAAAGCTTCCTTTGATAGTTTTACTTGATGTCTCCACACACTCAAGTTCACCTCATGATCTCAAGTGAGTCTTTTCACCCACCTTGCTTGATCATTAGATAGAAAATTTTTGCATGTTGATGTCAATGTCATGCTTGCGACCATGTTTTGGTCATACAAAAGGTCTTCGCTTCATGTGTACATTTGTGTTCGCTATGTAAACATCTGTCACACTCACACACGAAGTCATATGCACTGTCACGCAAGCATCATCGTGGTCATACAATGATCAATCACAATATTCACACTTGTCTCTCACACTGTCGGTCAGTCATGTTGAGCATGTGTCTATGGAATGTTTGAGTCGTCTTGTCATCAAGTTATGTAAGGGTGTGTTTGCAAGTTCACGTATGCACATTTTCACTCTCTCACAAACTTAGTCATTTTGCTGAAGTTCTGATGACCGGATTCCCCTCTGATAGCCAGATGTTCACCTCGCCATTAACTCGATCGATTGTCACCCAGAACAATGTAGAATCACCAAGAAATCCATTTCAATTTGCGCTGCCCGCAAGCTACTCAATCAACCTTTTAGCTCGTGAACTAGAGAATTTGAACCAGCAGTCACCCCAGAACTGATTCCCCTAAAAAATTACATAGAGGTTACAGAACTTGCCTGCTCTGCTAACTAAGAAAATTACACAGACATGCCAAATAGACACCCAGTGCCCATCCCTATCTCCCTAAAAAAATTGCACATTTTTTCCAGCCAGCCCACCAGTTAGCCAACCGACTACTCACTCAAAAAACTGCATAGATTTCATGAGCAAGCCCTCTACTGCCAAGTAGTACGCTCAGCTCAGAAACTATTCAGAGGTGATCAGCAAGCCATCCTCCCAGCATCAGCACATTTTTCCTGCTAGCAGCTCCCAATAGCCCACTATCAGGTCCCTCCAGGAATTGCACATTTTTGCTGCCAAGGTCCTAACATCTAGCTGCCAGTTCCCTCCACGAATTGAGTAGTTTTTGCTACCAAGTTCCTAGCAACCAACTTCCAGTTTCCTCCAAGAATTGGGTAGTTTTGGCTGCCAGGTTTCCGCTACTCGCTCCTTCCAAAAATTGCCCAGATTTTGTCTGCCCAACCTTCCCGCAACCCAAACTTCTCCTCCCAAAAATTGCGCAGTTTTGTCCTCTAGCTGAGCCAGACCCCATAGGCTGTCACTGTTGATCCGGATTCCCTGTCACCATCTCCCAGTGACTTCTGCCCAATTTTCACCAATAGTGTCTAGAGCCTCCATCCCAACTCACTTGCATCTGAAATGGCCATGCATCATGGTAGACTAGGAGGTTTAAGGATTTGATGTCGTCTCGTCATGAGTTACTAAAGATACAGGTAAAAAAAACAAACATGGCACGATGACAGATGGGATGAACAAAGGGAGAAGATGTAGAAGGACATCTCCGCCAATAGACGAACAAACAATGCATGTAAAGAGATGTGGTCGCGAATGGACGATCACACAAAGATGTGTTTGCGGATGGATGGACAAGCGAACATGCGAGGATATGTTCGCACACAGATGGAAACATGAACATGCACTTTTCGCAAACAAATGAACTTATCAAGCATGACAACATACAAGCAAGGAGTAACATGTGAATGCAACATCAAGTGAACCCAATGACCATTGAGGACTCCACACAATTTTCCATGCAAAGGTTAGGTTGTGACACACCATGAGCACATCCATCACCTAGCAACACTGTAGCTCGACATGTACACCAACAAGAGCACGAATGTACCAGCACTGTCATGTTGAGTCTTGTCATGAGTCATGTCATCCACATCTCTACTGTGGGCCATACTATCAATCAATGTAATGTAACGTGGAATTCCAAGATACCTGCTTGTCATATCAAGAGTCATGTGAAGTCGAAAGGTCGTGGAAGTAAAACAGTCATGAGGGAAGTTGAACAACCATAAGGGTCAGTTTCATCCTTGGCGATAAATACCCCCTCATGTGTACATGCAAGGGAATTTTCACCTCGGCTCCTCCCACATAGCCTTGAGAGTGTAATATTTTCTTTGAGGAGTAAGTATTGGATCTAATGCCACACCCATGAGGTTATTAATGTATGGTGTAATGACGTGTCTTAGAAATCTCACTTAATTTAGAAGTCTTCTAATAGGCCAACATGCTTTCACATGTGTTGTAACTGTTGTAAGACTAATCTTGACCACTTTTAATGCATGTTTCTTTAAACTATGTTTAACACTTGAACTCATTCAATTGTTGGAATGCATATATATATTAATGAAAATATGTTGTATGAGCCATTAATGTTATCCTTCCCATGTTGGTTACCTCATCGGACATCAGACAAACCTTTCACATAAACTTGTTATAACGACCATTGCACTCGCGCGGACTCCTCCGTTGTGTGTTGTATGTGTTAACTTTCCTTGTGTGTTTTGATTGTCTCATCCATGTGGACTTCTCCTCTGGAAGCTGTGCACGTCCTGTTATGTTGTGTGTTCCTAACCGAGTTGGGGCTTCCTCCCATCCAACTTGGGACTCACTCCCACCCTCTCTCTCTACGGTGAAAGAATCATTGATACAAGTAACACTGGCAGTCACCAGGCACGCGAACCTCACTACTCGAAGACAAAGAATACGACTCTCTTATGCTGACAAGCAAGAGTTGAGGAAAATATCTAAGATAATGCAAACCAGACCATCATACCAGATGTGTATTGTACGTGTTATCTTTCCTTGTTTTTTGTGACTGTCGCATCTGTGTGGACTACTCCTCCAGAAGTTGTGCACATCTTGTTGTGTTGTGTGTTCCTAACAGAGTTGGGGCTTCCTTCCATCTGACTTGGGACTCACTCCCACCCTCTCTCTCTACAGTGAAATAACAATTGACACAAGTAACACTAGCAATCACCAGGCACACGTACCTCACTACTCGAAGACAACGAATACCACTCCCTTGTGCTGACAAGCAAGGGTTGAGGAAAATATCTAAGATAATGGAAACTGGGCCATCATCCTAGATGGGACATCCACACCAAACAATGTGAGGTCTAGTTGGGACTTTATAGCAGGGTGATCCCCTAAATTTTGGTGGGTCCAACACCATCAGTATTTATGGTGCTAGAAGGAGGGCCACCAATTGTTTATGGCTGAATGTGCTCTCACACTCACTCATCAACCATCTGGTCAAAGGTAGTAGCTTGCACTCCCTCTCACCTACGTGTGACTCTACAGTTGGTTACTTCTCTCCTCCCAGGATTGAATGTGAAATTACATATCATCACATTTGATTTGTTCGTTCCATCACCCACCAATTTACGAAAGTAGTCGGACTAATCCCAGGTATACAACATCTTCCATACGCATCAAGGAAACCAAAAACCACTCCCACAAGGGCTGTTGTATCTTCAGTGGTAGAAGTAGTTCTTTCCACTCTTAAAGGTTTGACCGAAGCTATTGAAGATGGAGAGGAACCTTCGGTATTTTGATAGGGGGAACGAAACACCCTCGTGATCTTTGGATTAGACTCCAGTATAGGAGGTGGAGGCAAAGACAAACCAATAAACTCAGAGTCGGAGCCATCAGATTCTGAAGAAGAGGCGAAGGACAAAGAAGAAGAAGAGATGGTTGACCAAAATCTGGAATGGATGACTCAGGGACTGTTGGCTCTCCTGGGTGCTTTGCACAAGATGCCAAAGCGGGCGAAGAGATTGAGCATCAAGTTTAACCCTAACAGCACAGTGAAGGCAGAAGGCCATTTGGACAACTTCTACCTGTAGCTAGAGACCCTTGAGATACGATACGATGACGTAGCATGTAGATTTTTTTCATGTACCTTAGACAGTCGCATAGCTACATGGTATCACAACCTTCCAGCCAACTCCATACAGAACTAGGGTGCATTCAAACACATGTTTCTTGAAAAATATGTTGATGACAAGACCCCAGCCATGTTACTCAAAGAATTGGGAATCCTGAAGATGGAGGGGAAAGAGAAGGTCAAAGAACTCAACCAAATGTTTACATGAATATTGAACAAGTTTTAAGTGGACATCAAACCTCGTGACTCCATCACTATTGATTACTACATGCCCGCACTACCGAACAACATTGCGCAGTTTGTCAAGCGAGCTGCGAAACGAACACTATTGGAAAACTGCGAAGAGGCTATTGTTATTGAGAAAGACCTATGTGAAATTGGAGTCATCAAGGATGATGAACCAAAAAAGGACTCCAAATATGTGAGTGGAAAGTCCCAGGCGATGGCGAGCAAAGGTAGAGACAAGGAAACAAATGATATTGAAACCCTCACTTGCCTCATCAAGAACTTGACAATAGAAGTGTCTAAGCTTAAACATCGGAAAAAGGACACATCTGCAAGCAACTCTCTTCCTAGGTAGAAGAAAGGAAGAATGTTATCAGGCAACAACTGGTTCACAGAAAAAACAGCGTATAGCTCTATGTTCCAGCTCAATCAGTGTGGAAACTCTGAATTCTATTCATTCCACAAAGAACATCACCTAGAGAATTCTTGTTCAGACTGGAAGTGAGTCGCAAGCTCTGTATGAAGTAATACCTTTGACACATAAAACCATATGTAGGAACCGCCAAAGATATGGATAATGATGAAGATGTTGCACCTGATGAAGCATCAAGTTCTGGGCATGTGTTGAACATGTATCAGTGCTTGCAAGTAGCGTTAAAGGTGAACATCGAGAAACAACCCCCAAAGCAAAATGACCGTTACAATATTATGAGTAAAGGGCTCTGCTTACATTTGGGGAAGCGCAAGAAAAAATGAGACTGCTATTGTGAAAGGCTGATCCACCAACCACCCAAAAGAAGAAAAAACAAAGCAAGTCTGAGAAGATGGCAAAGGACAAGAGTATGTCCATGAGCAGCAAAATGCAGAACACTCCACCAGACAACACGAATATCAATCTTACCCCAAAAACCTCGATGATTATACCACCTATGGACTATAATGTTTTGGATGACATGAATAAAACTCGCGCAAACATCAATTTGTTCGAGCTAGCTAAGATCCAGAGTCAGCGAGACATCCTACTGCGTGCATTGGGACAGACAGCAATAGACAACGCAACCTCTACTAGCAAGGGAGAAAGCACACCTCCCGGATCACTTTCGACTGTGCTAAACACACTCCAGATGGAAGAAAAAAACTAAGGTTTGCCACCATTCTTGCTCTCATTTGAATTTTTTAACTGTAATGTTCACAATTGCTTGGTTGATACTAGCGTGGAAGCCAATGTCATGCCGTTCTCATTTTCTAGAAAGATTAATGCACAATGGAGCAAGACATCCACACAAATCATCCAAATTGTTCGAACATCTGTACCAGCCATTGGTGAACTCAGAGATGTGATCACCTAACTATCTCACAAAAGTCGAGTCCACCAATGCATCAACATTGTTGTTGTGGACATACCGGAAGCATATGGTTTACTACTCAGAAGAGACTAGTCCAACAAGCTGAGTGAATATTTTTCTATGGACTTGTTGCATATGTGGCTTCCATACAAGGGCAAAAACAATCAAATCCAAGTGGTATCCGAGAGGTATATGAGGCACAATTTCACCACCGTCAATGGTGATAATGAACTGTTAGCCTTTGCAGAACTCATGTTTGGAAACTACCTCCTGGAAACACTGTTGGGGTGTTATCCTGCATGGCCATCTCCAACCCCACTAGACACATAGTTGGCCCTCCTTCCTTTCCAAAATGATGATAATGAAGCATGTTCATTACATTGTACCAATAGTAGCAGTAGCAGTAGCAACAACAATAGCAGTAGTACATGCATGTCAAACGGTCTGTGTATAGGCGAGTTGTGGACCATGTATTTCGATGGATCAAAGGCACAGGACACCTCAGGAGCTGGTTTTGTCTTGATTGACCCAAACAACAAGAAGAATTTGGTCTCAAGTTTCCTGGATTTTGAGTGCACGAAAAACGTTTCTGAATATGAAGCACTCGTGTTGGGCTTACAGAAATCCATCAGTGTCAACGTGGTCACGCTCAAAGTTGTAGGTGATTCAAAGATAGTGGTACAACAGGTATGTAACACCATTCACTGTCTGTCACCGCATCTCAAAACTTACCAACAAGAGGTATGGCGACTGATATATAACTTCCAAGCATTTAATAACATTGTTGTACCACGCGTAATGTAGTTGTCAATGCTCTAGCAAACACAACTTCTAGAATGTCACCGATTAGGGATAGATTTACTATTGAAATTTTATACAAACCATCTATCTCGGATAACATAACTAAATTACACGTATTTAATGATTATCAACAGATACTACATTTCATGGCTGACACTGACATCTTCAAAGATGTAGTGATAGACATTGACGAGCACGAGCGATCTCTGCAAGCATAAGATGGTAACAGGAAAGGCCATCTCATTATGAAGGGTGTGACATCATTGGAGAATATTTATGACTTGCAAAAATGTTTTCAAGGGCCAAGGGACAACAAAAACCATAGTTCCACCATGATGCATAAACTGATCAATTTGGGAATAGAACAAGATCTAAAGTTAATCAAACTTGACACATGTTATAGACAGTAAGAGCAGCAAGCCTTTGTCTGCCTATTCAAATAGTTCTGAGATGTGTTCGCATGGATGTATGATGATCTGAAAACTTATGACATGCAGATAATCCAACACATCATTCCAATCAAAAAAGGGGTTAAGAAATATTAGCAGAAGTTGAGGAAATCACATCCGTCACTTGAACCCTCATACAGAAAGAGATCACCAAGCTGTTGGATGCACGGATCATACACAAAGTTCATCATTCCACATGGGTTTCAAACCTTGTTCCTGTATGCAAGAAGTCTGGGGAAATCTACTTGTGTGTTGATTTTTGGAACATGAACTGTGCTTTGGACAAAGACAACTACCCCGTTCCATCTATGGACCACATTCTACAAATAGTATCTAGGGCACATATGTTTTCCCTACTCGACGGTTTTTCAGGATACAATCAAGTTCTAGTAGAAGAACTTGACAGAATTAAGACTACCTTCCATACAAAAGGGTATGTTCGCATACAGGCGAATGCCATTTGGGCTTGTGAATGAAGGCGTAACCTTTTAGTGTACCATGGACATTGATTTTTGTGGACTCATCAGATAGAGCATAGTGGCATACCTTGATGGTGTGACTGTGTTCTCAAGGAGATGTGAGGACCACATACACCATCTGAAGAAAAATTTTGAGCGATGCCAAAAATATGGGATTTCCTTGAATCCCAAAAAGAGCATATTCATAGTGTATGAGGGGAACCTTATTGGACACATTATTTCCAAAAGCAGGATCAAGGTTTATCCAAACTAGGTCTAGACTATTACATAGATCCCTCACCCAGCCAACAAGAAAGGAATGTAGACCTTCTTGGGAAAGATTAAATTCCTCTGGAAGTTCATCTCGAATTATGCACAGATAGTCAAGCTGATGTAGGACATGATCAAGAAAGATGCAGTATATAGCTGGGCCAAGAGGGAAAAGTATGCATTCACCCATGTCAAGTAGGCTATGGTAGAAGTGCCTACTCTCTACAACCCATACTTCAAGAAGGATTTCCTGCTATACACCTTTGCCTTCAGTAATTTTCTCGCTGCAGTACTCACTCATAAGGACAAGATGAACGATGAACATCCCATATCCTTCATGAGCGCAAGCATGTATGGATGAGAACTCAACTACCCTGCCATTCACAAGCAAGCATATGCAGTTTACAAGGCGGTGAAACAATTCAGGCCCTACTTGCTGAAGAACCACTACATAGTCTATGTCCCTCACCCGATAGTCTGCAAACTTCTTGTACATCAAGAACTGGATAAACGATGTGCAAACTGGATGATAGGATTGCAAGAGTATGATCTTGAAATCAAGCTAGTTCACACGGTCAAAGGACATGGGCTCTGTAGACTTGTAGATGAAGCATTATACGCAAAAAAGGATGAAGAAGAGCTCACTAACTAGGAGTAGGAAGTTGAGATGTATGATATAGGGCGAGCAACACCCACTGAAGATAGAACCTCTTGGTACATAGATGTGTGGCAGTACCTTGAGCACATAACCATACCCTCGCACATTTCCAATAGACAGAAGAGAGCATTGCGCCTAAAATCCTTAGCATATAAATCAGTGCACAGAGTGATTTACAGGAAACACAACAACAAAATTTTTCTCAGGTTCCTGGAGGAACATGAATTAGAGAAGGCATTACAATATATTCATGATGGACCCACTAGGGGTCACTTTGCAGGAAACACCACTGCAGACAAAGTTATGTGAGCTAGTTTCTATTGGCCCACATTATTCAAGGATGCACACACTTATGCCCACAAGTGCCCAGTCTGTCAGCAATGTGCCGATAGAGAACGAAGGTTAGAAACCCCACTGCACCCTGTTGCAGTGACCAAACCATTCAAACAATGGGGCCTAGAAATTCTTGGGGAAAATTTCCCACATTTTTCAAAACAACACCGCTACATTTTGTCAGCAACTAATTAATTCACGTGGTGGACAAAAGCAGTTCCTCTCAAGAAAGTGAATGACGAGGAGGTCATCACTTCCTCCAACATAACATCATCTCACACTTCGGCATTCCGGTATCACTTGTTTTTGATAATGCAACGTACTTTTCATATTTCAAACTTTATGATTTTGCATTACAAAGTGGTATTGTGCTGAAACACTCATATAATTACTACACACAAGGAAACGGTCTCACAGAATCCATGAACAAAAACCTTATCTGCATAATCAAAATGACCGTTTACTCTGAGTAGCACAACTAACATACCACCTTGATGAATGCATTATGGGCTGACTACGTATCACCCAAGCTCTTTATGAATACCTCACCGCACTTCCTAGTCTATGGTAAAGAAGGCATCCTTCCAACCAATATCTACTTACCTACACTTTAGCTATCCCAAGAATCCCAAGGAATCCTTTCCATCTAGTTTAGGGTAGGATGGATACAATCCACAAGCTTCAAGAAGAAGCGATGAAAGAAAAAGAAAAATTTACACTCAACCAGAACCGTATCAAGAGATGGTTAGATAAGAAGTCTGCAAGGAAAGATAACTTTGGTATTGGTGACTTAGTCTTGAAATGGGACAAGTCCCATGAAGATAAAGGCAAGCATACGAAGTTCCAGTCCCTGTGGATTGGTTCGTACACAGTCTATGAGAAACTTGGCGCACACACGTATCGTCTATAATCACTTGATGAGAGGATTGAAATGCTTCCTGTCAACGACCAAGATCTCAAGCACTACTTCTAGTTGGTTGGGTCATGCCCTGCGCCATGTACATAGTCTTCTTGCTTATTGTTGTTTTCATAATGTTTGACTTGTTTACTATTTTTGTTTTCTTTTGTTTGGTTTTCTTAATACCTTACTATTTCTTTCTCTAGAAATAAGTGTTTCCATCTACTGATTTCTGTATTTTGAATGAGTATGTGGTTGGGATATGAAGATACTTGTGATACTACAACACTTGGCCAGTCTTGTGTCTATCTTCTATGTGCTTTGTTATAAACTTTAGCTGATGAAGTCTTGATGAAAAATACGAGCTATTTGCAAGGGAATTTTTGGTCCAACCATGAGCCTATGTCCACACTGGGAAGACTCATGCATGTACTCAGCCTTATGCTATGTGTGTTGAAGCTCATCCAATTAGTAGAGATAGAGAAAGGGAACGGGCAAACCTATGTCAAAGGTCTTACATGCGTCTCCGAAGGAACAACCTCTTCTTTTCTCAATAAGTTAGGATCCCTCTTCTACCCCAAAAATAAATAAGTGTGTATGAACATTACTCTTTAAAAATACAAAGCCAAAAGAAGAGAAAGGCTTCTTGCATAGAAAGGTGAAGCATGCAACTCCACCAGGGTATTGACCAAGCTCGCTGGTAGTGGAGAAATGCGTGTGTTCTTGCATGACTCTATTGAGGTACTGTCGAGGCCTATTGGTAGTGAAGCAACACCAGAGATGAAAAATTACACTCTAAAAATCTTCAACTCATGAGCTAAATTACCCTTCCCAATTTCGAAACACTGTGATCAAGCTGACCTTTTATTGTGTTTGACTGAATTGGAAAAGGGTGAGCCATGTTTGTCCATGGGGTAAGTTTGGAAGCCAAAGTAACCCACAAAATGATTCAATACTCCCCAAAATACCAAGGCCTTGTGCTGTCAAGAAACCAAAACAAAGAAGATGGAGTTCTACCAGTGTGTCGCCAAGTGTTGTAGCGGTTGCAACACCCTTCAAAATTTTGGCCCGCATCCAATTTTGGAGCCTCCTTTCAGAGTTTTACTTGATATATGCACACACTCTAGTTCACCCCATGATCTTGTTTGAGTCTTTTCACCCACCTTTCTTGATCATTCGACATACACTGTTTGCATGTTGATGTCAATGTCATGCTTGCGACATGTTATCCCTTACAATTTCCTAGGTTGAAAGGAGGTTGAGAAGGGTAACCTCAAACCACTTCTGCTCAGTAGCTAGCCCTACTGAGCATGAGAGGGATCTCTCAAAGTCTTTTATCAGTGGAATAACTTTAAAGCAAATGTGTTTTAGGCTAGATATATATAATTGTTTGTGTGTTGGTGAAAATTTAGATTTTAGGTTTTGTTGGACTTAGGGTTTGGAGCCACAAATAGGTCTAGGCTGTGAGAGTACATAAGCAACTATGAAAAGAGCTAGATGTCAGAAGACCATGGTGTATTTAGAATTTTTCTTGTGTAGTATAGAAGAGAGAGTGAAGATGAAACTAATGAGCATAAGTCAACATGATTTCATTAGCTTAGGAAGACATAAACATAACTATGAAAACCGGATATGCAGAGCTTGTGAACAAGAATTCTGTATATTTCACTGTGAGGAATCCATAGAAAGAAGAGATATCATGTATATAAATATGTTCTAACCATTATAAAATAAATAAAATGAAGAATAGACACCATGAACTCACTACGCTAGAATTCCTTGAAATTTGCTGCAACTTTCTTTGTATTAGCTAAAAAGATGATACATGCAAGCCTCCTCCACAAATATTCCAAACCTCTTCTCCTAGAGAGAAATGATACATATACACTCTCCTATACTACCTTCCCACCTTTAGGAGTCAAATTCCTTGGTGGAAGCACTTACTCCAAGATATCTCAACTAACAGGTGAGAGTGAGAAGGTGAAACTCAAACATTTCTTGGAGAGTTTGTTTAGGAGTTTGCTTTCTTTATGAGGCGTAATAAACATAAAAAAAACATATAATGCACATTTATTCATGCCTACATCACCTAGCCTAAAAAATAGTGCAATTACATAGAGAATATTTACTTTGACTAAGTCAAACTGGAAACTAGAAATTTTACACAGTGAAATTTACAAATTAAAACACAGAAAAGTGCAGAAGCATAGCACCGACATTGAACTGATTTTAGGGTGCCTTCCTGAGGTCAACATTCAAATCACAGAGAACAATAAACTAGCCCTTCAAGTCTTGTTTCCATAACAGTTTGAAGTTTTAACTTTGGCACATGGGAAGGCCTTCAAAAATCAATTCTCCAAGGTCGCTTTGGGAGCACAGCGCCTGTCAAATAACGGTCCAAAATGCTAGTTTTTTGTCACTTTTTTGCACTTTTCTCCAAAATTGAGCCACCTATTGAAAATATGAGCAAATAGGTTTTTAGAGGATAGAAATAGATTTCCAAAAATATGGAATTTTCCTGAAATAGATTCCTGAGGAAAAAGCGCAGCGCCTTGCTGTTGATTTTCTGAAATTAGCTCCAAAATTTACAAAAAATAAAAATTTCTCAGAATTTGCTCAAAATTGGCTAGGATTTGTAAAATTATGTATGTTAATCCTTCATAGATGCTTCATCAAGTATATCCAAGTTTCCCTCATCCTTTTGGTCCTTTTTGGCTTCTTTGAGCTTGTTTTCAAGCTCCTTGACCTTAACATTGGTGATCATGTTTTGAGGCTGGTAGTGGTGTGCCATATTCCTAAGCAACTAATTATCCCTGTTTGACTTCTCTAGAATCCTATCTAAGTGATCTATTGGGCACGGGATCCCCCAAGGCAAGTTTTGGGGCTTAAAGCCCAAGTTTTGACTAAATCTGATGTGTAGACTTCATGATTTGTAGAGAGCACGAAGATTGTAAATGAGTCATAGGGTTGTCAACCCTCATTTTTGTAATGTAATGTCAGCTTGAGAGATCTACCCATGATCCATGGACCATGGGATTGTATAAATAGAGCGAGGCTCTAAGTTGTAAATCACCGATTGATGAGTTGATGGATCTAAGATGAATTGAGTCTACGTTGAAGTGTAAAGTCGAGTCTTTGGGTCATAGAGTAGGAGAAGGCTCTGCAGTTGAGTGCACAGAGGCATAGCAGTCCACAACTGAGTGCACAGTGTGAATCAATTATGTAACGTTGGAGAAATAATAAAAAAAAGTTTCTTATCATTCTGTGTATATTTTTCCTATTTTATCCATTGAATTATATCGGGTATGAATTGCAAGTTTGTTGTTTATTTGTTGCATGAAATTATATGAATGTGTTGAATAAGTGAATATAAGATAAGTATTTGTTTACGCGAAGTTAACTAACACTTATAAGAAGATAAGTAAATCTGCGGTACAACACGGGGGAATAGCACAGATCACTGCCTTAGCGGCACGAAAGCATCTCAGTCCCTGGTTAGGGTTGCGCAAAGGAAATTTTAATAGGGCACAAAGGTCTCATATTTCAGGAAAGTGCACGAAGTAACCTGCATGAAGCTATTCCTAGTTGGACTAAGTTGACCCCTTAGATGTCTCAAGGGTGTGGAAACTTGGTTCCAGCATCACCCCATACTGCTTCGGGTGAGGCCTAAGTCCATGCTATGTGGGCTATTGCCGAAAGGGCCAGTAGTACATGGATTTGTTTGGCTAATTAACTCTAAATCTGGGTCAGGCCCCATCAAGCCAACAAATGGTTCCGTTGCCGGGACCGGAATCTGCATAGAGATGTCTGATGTCACATCATTGGAATTCAACTAAGAAGGAAATTAAAGGTTGGTTGGACAGGAGAATTCACGAGTTCGCAGTGTAGGAGAATAGGAATCTACGACTATCAAAGGAAGAATGGTTATACTTCTACCTATACACAGAGATCCACGAAATTTTCTTTTCGTCTTTCCCTACTGAGCTGTACGAGTGGGTCGCGTGGCTAGCAAATAGCCAAGGAAGGTGGAAGCTTGACAGTCCTATTGTGTGGACCCTTGAATTGGTAGACAGATTGGAAGCATCGAAGGATAAGATCGTGCATGTTGTTGATCACTAGCTCGATCGAATTATAGGAGGATCCATTACTGAGTTTGTGGTAGAAAATTCAGTTAGCTATAGTGAGGCAGAGTGACAATTTCTTAAAGGACCGCGAGGTAAGTACGTTAAGTCTTTGAACACTTAGATTAAAATGCTATTGTGCGAAAAGCCGATTATGCAGTTACATTGATGTTTGAGACTACACTAAGTGGAAGAATTTACTGAAATGAAGAAATTATGGGACTGGAGACTAGCCCCTTGATTTCACCTCCATGAGGGGACGAGGAAGAGTTCGTGAGGGTCTCTCCATGAAGTGTGATCCATTTGATAAGGCAGAGTATTCCACGCATACCACCTCCACCCACACCACTGCCTGTTTCACCTCCATATTCGCCCGTACCACCTCCACCACCACCGCATTTTAATATGCCAAGCTCGATAAAGTTGCATGGGTTCAAAGGATTGGGAAATGAAGATCTAGACTAGTTTTGGTTCATTGTAAAGGCCATATGAGAAGCGCAGGGAGTTAAATATGATAATATCAAGAAAGTTGCATTGGTTAGAGCTCTGCAGGACCGCGCACTGACCTGGTACATTAAGCACTCAAATGATCATCCGAATGCGGGAATCACGGCTATCCAAGCTACGTTAACTAGGGAATTTAGCAAGCCAAAGTCAGAGGTGCAGTCGATCATTGGGTTCAAAGAAATCATGACGCTACCAGGTGAGACTCCTTAGGAGTTGGATCAGAGGTTGAAGTGCATGGTTCGCGAAGCTAACATGACTATGACAGGTGGACAGCACCAGGAATGGTCTATAGCATCATTATCACTGCATTTGAGGAATGCATTGTTGCAGCAGAGGTTAACGACTCAAGCAGAAGGTTTAGAGATTTCAATGAGGCTACATGAGACCCCAATATAGGATCCTAACTTGGGAGTTTAGCAAATCCATGCACAGTTGAAAAACTTGTGCCTTGAGATGCAAAGCTTAGAACAGGATAGGATAGCTCAACTAGAAGTGCGCGAAGAGGTATGGTGCGTAAAATGTAAGGGGTAGGGTCATGATAAGGACCACTGCTTGGTGTTTGCAAATTACCTCCCAGGAGGAGGACCGATGCCAGTAAGGTCAAAAGCGAAAGCAGGACCAAGAGCGGCGCCTGCTTTGTGTTGCACAATTTTTCAAATAGGAGGAAAGCATGCTATGGATAACTCTCATTTGTTGCAAAAGTATACATAGAATTTGCAATAGTTGTTCTATAATTTCTGTAGATCGGTGGGACATGATGAATGCACATGTAGAAGTTATGATCTAATGATGGATAGAAACCCCACCTACAGGGTGCAGGCCAAAATGCAACCCCTAGACCAGAGTGTAGGGATGGAACGAATCAGATTCTGGGGGCGCAGATGAGGCCGAGGTGGAGGAGGACCTAGAAGAGGTCGTAGACAGCTAATATGCTACAATTGTGGAGGGCTAGGGAATTATGCCCATGATTGTATGAATCTGATGCATCCATCATGTCTATATTGTACCTTGTTTGATCACGAGACAGAAGATTGTCCTACACTGATAGCCAAGATACACGACAAGGGAGCGCTACCACCTCCCCCGACTCAGAACGTGCAGATGATGAGGTCTAAACTGTGCGAGGAAGACCCTAATGTGAATAATGTGCTCCGAAGTGGAATTATGATGGGAGATGATAAAGGAAAAAATCTAGCAGATAGTACTTGGGTTCACAAAACTCCGACGAAGGAAGAAGAGTTTGATTTGGAGAGCACTCGAGAAACCTTTATGGAAGCTAAGAAGAGCTTTGCTCATCCCTCCACTTTAGGAAGCAAAGACAGACCGAAGCCAGAAACGGACCCATTGATTCTTACGATGTTCTTGGAAACATGCATGAAGCTACTGCGTGACAGTGACGATATAAATGGATTGCAAGAGCTCATGAATAGATGGGCTAGGACTGAACCAGGAGAACTGTGCATAGTCTAAAAGATTGGAAAAAATAAGACAGGAACAAGAAGAGAAATAAGGTTGACCACGCAAATTGTAGAATATGAAATTGACCACGTAATGTTGGACTTAGGATCGAACGCGAATGCTCTGCCGAAGTAGACATGGGATCACATAGGGAGGCCTATGTTGCAATGGTCTCCTATTCTGTTGTGCATGGCGAACCAACAGAAGATAATACCCTTGGGGCGATTGCAGGGAATCATAGTGGATATTGAGGGAGTGAGCATGCTAGCAGACTTCGAGGTGATAGAGATTTTTGATGATAGAAATCCCTATCCTGTGCTCTTAGGAATCGATTAGGCCACTGACATGAATGGGGTGATTAACCTGAAGAAGCATAAGATGATTTTTGAGAAGAATTCTCTATGTGTAGTGATACCTTTGACTACACTGAGCCAGTGCACGACTTTGAAAGCGATGATGATTTAGAATACATCTCCAAGATAACTGTGTGAGAGCAAGATAGAGTAAATACCACCATGGATGGATGAACTTCATGGGAGCGCGAAAGCTCTTCTACTTCAGACTCGGATGAGGAGATAGAGCAATGGCAGAATAGGTTACATGAGGTAACCACACTTAACTGTAATATGATGACAAGATCACTGCGCTGTGTATCGATGGAAGTGCAAGATCTACCTACTTATGATGGATTAGGTGAGGTAGATTCCTTCTAGGATAGATTTGAAAGGGAGGTTCCAGATAAACAACGTATCTAGGCCTTGAATTCGGTACTACGCGCTACGCCGATGAGGTGGTGGGGTACGCATAGAGAAAAATTTGAAGACTGGCACGCCTGTAGGAAGATGATGTCCACATGGTTTGGGAAGCTTAGAGTGTGATTGGCAGATAAACACAATGGGCGGGATGGTCTGCACGTGCATCTGTCTATATGGGTATGAGCATATGGCAAAAAATCTATGCGGATGCATATGAGCCTCACGTTGGGAGATACGGTCAATAAGCATGTGTTGGGGGGAAAATATGCAAAGAATTCATCAAGTTTGAATGACAAAGTGAGCAGAGGATGATCACATAGAAGGTTATCCACACGGAAGCATTTAACAAAGTATGCAAAGCATTGAACAAGGTATGTAATGCGTAACGAAGTGATTGTGACCTACGCATACCAGCAGTTCGATGGGCTTATAGGGTGACGTGCAAGAAAGTTATGGGATAGACACTTCTAGGCTGGTTTATGAAGTGAATGATGTAATGTTAATGAAGTATATCTTGCCTAGTCTGCACATAACAGCGCCCGCGGATATGACAGATCATAGAGCCTTGAAAGAAGGGATCGTGTAGTTGGAAGAAGAAGAATGCTTGGGACCGGATGAAGAGATCCAGCAGGGTGATCTTAGGTTCCAAGAACTCATGAATGAAAGAGTTCGGTTGAGAGAGAAAAGTTCCATGGTAGAAGAAGAAGTTAAGAAGCTTGAGGAAGGAATAAAGAAGCACTTTCTTGATAAAAAGACTATGGTGATAAAACAAAATGCGCATGATTACAGTGACAAATTTGGGGACTACCACCGAGAATTGATTAGTTTGATGCCTTGGATTTGGCCATATGTTAATAAGAGGATCACATAAATGGTGGTGCGATGCAAATGGTAAAGTGCACGATGCAAGTAGTGAATTTTAAATTTGAACTATTCCTAGGAAAAGTAAATGGTAGTTGATTGAAGCCATACACAGGTGGCCAGGTCACCTGACTAGCCATGAGAAGCACAATCTTAGAGCTCCAGGGAGTTGGAAGGAGGTGTGAGAATATAAACTACCCTGCCCGAGAACTGCGCAATGATAAAACTACGCGTAGATGCAGGGGACGCAGGTATAAATGTAGGGAAGCAATTCAGCAGTTTCTGAACAGCACGTCCAAGAGATACAACAGGCAACTGCTCAGTGCACTTTCGACCTTACAGAGGTCTGAGAAGAGTTGGGAGGTCTCCACACAAAGATATCAACACCGACTGAGTGACTCAAGGATGAGTCACAATGTTTGTGTTGGGGGCCTGTTGGGCACGGGATCCCCCAAGGAAATTTTTGGGGCTTAAATCCCAAGTTTTGACTAAATCTGATGTAAATACTTCACGATTAGTGGATGTGGAACACGAAGATTGTAAATGAGTCATAGGGTTCTCCACCCTCATTTTTGTAATGTAATTTTGGCTTGAGAGATGTACCCATGATCCGGAGACCATGGGATTGTATACATAGAGCGAGGCTCTAAGTTGTAAATAACCGATTGATGAGTTGATGGACCTAAGATGAATTGAGCCTAAGTTGAAATGTAAAGTCGAGTCTTTGGGTTCTAGATTAGGAGAAGGCTCTGTCGCTGAGTGCGCAGAGGCCTAGTAGTCCGTAGCTGAGTGCGCAAACCCCTACAGCTGAGTGTGCAGGGTGAATCGAGTTTGTAACCATTGGAGAAATAATAAAGAGAAGTTTCTTATCATTCGGAGTATCTTTTTCCTATTTTATGCATTGAAGTATTTTGGGTATAAATTGCAAGTTTACTATTTATTTGTTGGGCGAACATATATGAATGTGTCGAACATATATGAATGTGTTGAATAAGTGAATATAAGATAAGTATCTGTTTACACGAAGTTAAGTAACACCTATAATAAGATAAGTAAGATTCGCGGTGCAACACGGGGGAATAACACAAATCGTTGCCTTAGCGAGACAAAAGCATCTCTGTCCCTATTTAGGGCTGCACGAAGGTGATTGTAATAGGGCACGAAGGTCTCGTAGTTCAGGAAAGTGCACGAAGTAACCTACACAAATCTATTCATAGTTGTACTAAGTTGATCCCTCAGACATCTCAAGGGTGTGAAAACTTGGTTCTAGCATCCCCCCATACGGCTTCGTGTGAGACCTAAGTCCACGCTACGTGAGTTGTTGCCAAAAGGGCCAACAGTACAGGGATTTTTTTGGCAATTAACTTTGAACCTGGATCAGGCCCCATCAATCCAACATGATCATTCACCCTGTTGAGCCAGTACCCCTTGTCTTGATTGACCTCAAGAGCAATTCTATCCTATAGGTCTAGCTCTTCATTAAGCAAAATGTTTTTCTCTTCTTCGTGCAATACCTTCTTTAGACCCTTTGTTCTTGACCTTTTCCTCTTACTCTTCCCTTGTGTTGTCTCTTCCTCTCTAGTGAAGATTCTATCTCCATGATGACAAAAACCCCAGCAGCAGGAAAATTAGAAAAACAGTGAGGTATGAGTGGAAAATGAAGTGATGTGAAGGTGGATTTTGACAAAATGGTAAAGGAGGTTCGAAAGAGGTGGAAATGAACTTTGGAGAGATGATGAAAATGAGTGGAAAAGAAATGGAGGATTGATTTTCTTATGAGGAGGAAAAACAAAGTTTGTAATGAAAGTGCCCAAAAACCCCTAAGAATGAACTGGGGTTTCACTTTTGGAGAGGTAAAATTATGTTTTGAGGTTGACTGAGTGGTTAAAATAGTTTATGAAACATGTATATAGGTGTAAGGAAACATTTTACATGTTTATAAACCAAAAAATAAAAATGGCCATCATCAACCTATCATTCCCCATCAGAAATTTCACTACAAACCCTAATTTGAAAAATCATTGGCATGAGATGATTTTGAAAAGTAAAGAAGGAAGAATAATGGTGTACTTACTTGTTTCTTGGCTTATAAAGAAATTAAATCAAGTTTTCAAGCCAAAAAATTGAATTTGGGAGAGATTCGGGTGTTTTCTAGACACTCTTCCCCGTCACAGCGTAGTTAGGTTGTGCGCAACGCCTGGTCTCTATGCGCAGTGCCTTGCCTCTATGCGCAACGCCTCAAGATTTTTTCCAATTTTTCCTAAGCAATCAACTTTTTCTCTCTTTTGGGTGGGAGAGCTCGATACTCAAGTGTGAATAAGAGGTAAATGAAACAAGTTTGGGAGCTTTTGAGTTTATATAAAAAAAAATTATTTCTCCTTTAAAAAAGAAATGGGACCCACAAGCCTTTGAAAACTGATTTTTTTTCACTTTTGAAAACAGATTCATCTTTAATGTTGAAACCTGAGTTGTCTATTGAGTTTCCTAAGCACTAGAATTTCTTCTTCTGGAACTTTTCAAACATGAAAGCATGATGAATGTGTGATAACTCACAAATTAGTACCAAAGAGTTGCTTGTTATGCTCTATTCACTGCTGGATTTATTCATGAAAATGATGGACCTTGGAAACCCTAGCGACCTAATAGATGACTTGAAACTAAATGGAATGATGATGATAATTGACTTGCTTTTATTATGACACCTTCATAGAAATGTGATAGGTGACCAGCATGAGTGAATTTTCAAAAGACTAACCTCATTTCTTAACTAACCAAATAGTGACCGAATTTTATTGTGTTAACCTAGTGACATGAAAAATTTGATTTTGATAGTCCTGATAAGCATTGTAAAATCTCATTTGATCTAGGTGATAGGCTAACAATACTGACACTAACACGACTATGTTTTGGTCATATACAAGGTCTTCACTTTGTGTGTACATGTTGTGTTCGCTATGTAAACATTCGTCGCGCTCACACAAAGAGTCATATGCATTGTCGTGCAAGCGTTGTCATGGTCGTGCAACGATCAATCACAATCTTCGCACTTGTCACTCACACCATTGGTTAGTCATGTTGAGCATGTGTGCCTGAATGGTTTAAGTGGCCTTGTCGTCAAGTTATGTAAGTGTGTGTTTACATGTTCGTGTATGCTCCTGTTCACTCACTCACACACTTACTCATTTTACTAAAGTTCTGATGACCGGATTCCCCTGTGATACCTAGACCTTCACCCCGCCATCGACTCAATCAATCGTCACCTAGAACAGCATAGAAACACCAAGCAATCCATTTCAAGTTTTGCTTCCTGCAAGCTGATCAATCAACCTTCCTACTGGTCAACTAGAGAATTTGACCGATAGTCACCTCAGGACTGATTCCCCTCAAAAAATTTCATAGAGGCTGCAGACCTTGCCCACTCCGCTGACTGAGCAAATTGTGCAGATAGGCCGGACAGACACCCAGTACCCATCCCTGTCTCCCTCAAAAAACTACACAATTTTTCCAGCCAACCCACCAATCAGCTGGCTGGTTGCTCACCCAGAAAACTGAGCAAATTTCATTAGCAAGCCCTCTGCTACCCAGCAGTCCACTCAACTCAGAAACTACACAGAGGTGATCAGCAGGCCAACCTCCCAGCATTAGTGCAGTTTTTCCTGCCAGAAGCTCCCAATAGCTTACTGTCGGTTCCCTCCAAGAATTGTACAGTTTCTGCTACCAAGGTCCCAACATCCAACTGTCGGTTCCTTCCAGGAATTGTGCATTTTTTGCTTCCAAGGTCCCAACAACCAGCAACCAATTTCCTCTTGTTACGTGGAATTTTGCATCTACAGATAAATAAAATTTCCCTAGATGGGTAGCTAAATCTAGAACAATAGATTTAAAGCGCTTAACCTTTTACTATAGAAGACAAATAAGACAAGGGACCTACTTGTTATCTTTCACTTTCCCTTTGTCTCCTTTTCTTGGCTCCCATGGCTCCTTCTCGAACTTAATCTGCTCGACAAGTACCTGCAATCATGAACAGAAGAAAAAAACCAATCAAATAAAGAGATCTATCTACTATAAGTAAATGGAATCGAAAGCATTTACACATATAATCATCAACATGAAGACAATAATATGGGAAAAGGTGTAAAAAACTTTGTTAATTATAAGGAAGAATTATAACCATGAAGTCTGATCTGTTGTCACTCTTCCAGCTTGGGTTCCAACCAACATCACATCAATAGCACAACAATATGGTAGCATAACAATACGTACTTAAAATCTCAATCCTCATACCAGCTGTATCTCCTTACAAATTCTCAAAGTCCAGCCCCTGATCACTTAGATGAGTGCTCAATTTATAGGAAAATGGAGGAGGTTTGGCCATAAATGATGGTATTGAATGGCCTTCCAAACTTAGAGTTAGTTTCCATAGAGGAAGGTATCAGCGGATATGAGGTTACTTAACTCATTCCCTATCCAATTTCGATCTCATAGGAGATGATAAGTGGGGAATCTTCTAGATGGCTCCAAAAGGTAAGAATATTCCCAGAACCCTATGATGATTTCACTCAATATCTGCTCTTTGTAATATACCAAAATATGTGTCCAAATCTTCCATATTACTCAAGAAGATTGCCTAAGCTCATTAATCCTAAAGTTGACCCCTTTTTACCCATGTTTCAAAATCGTCGCAGGTCATCAGTATCCTGCCTGCGGTGATAGCCCATAATGAACTAACGCCTCACGATGTCATCTCTAAGTCTCAGTTTTTGACCCACAACGACCCAGATATGGTGAATTAGTTCAAAGAAAATACTTCTAGGTGGTTCTTGAGTTGGTTTTTGGGTCAAAGAAGTTCGCCTCTCCTCATTTGAGATGGTGGTTCTGCTTTTTGAGTAACCTTCCATGAAGATAAGCTTCCTCTCCCCTCATTTATGGAGGCTCCTCCTCTTATAAAAGCATCCTCCATGGCTATGATCAACTAGTTAGCTATTTATTGGTTTGTTAGATTGACAGCTTACAGTTTATATTACTGATATCCTAGCAATAGCTCATGAGGTATGAGAATAGCCTTTCATGTTGTGGATTGATAGTGTGAAATGGTTTTGTAAGAAGGAAGCCTTGTCGTGATTGCCTTAGTTTCATACTTGTGATTTTGAGTGAGAGAGAGTCATCAGTCTTTCTGGGAGACCTTTGAGAGTGAATGCTTATGGATACATATTGATTGGACCCTTCAAGGAAGCTTGTGACTTCAAGGCGTGGTTGTAAGCTTTACTGTTGTTTGTATTAATACAATCAATAGTTATTTCCTATATCATGTATGAAATGTATGTTGATAGATTACAGTTCCTTGACTCTATGAGTAGATAGTTCATTTTTGTGCTCTATTATGTGTTTTTTCGTTTTCATATGTTGTTTCAGGTGAATCATTCATTAAGGAGAAGAAAGCGATGGCTGAAGCGATGTGACGAAGACTTCATCAAAAGCTGGTATAAGGTAGGCCTCTTTAACGATAACTATTTAAGGAATTAGATATTGTCTTTGTCTTGCTATGACTAGACCCAATCTAGGGCTAGAGGGGTTGTCTCTGTCCGCAGAGGGAACATACATGCATCACAAGTTGGTGACTTCGCTGGGGAATGATTTGTGTGTTGTCTCTTGATTTTTCTCTTGTTGTTTTCGATTAAATTACATAGTGTCTCTTTGTTTTGGGACTAAACCATCAGTGATTTGGATCACTTGAGTAGATCTGGTAGTCCACCTCACAGTCTGAGTGATAAGCCTGGTGTCTTTCCACTATTTTTGCCTTGTTTTCCCTCTTTATTGAGATCGTTGCTTTTTAATTGCTAACAGTTGTGACGAATCGCTCCTGTTCTCTCTATCCTTGTTTTACGTCGTGGATATCCCATCATACAGCTACAATGATTCCTAAAATCGGCCAGTCACTGAGAACATGTGTACCCTTGCGACAACGTTGCTCAGATGACTGTGTCATGCTTGTGACGATTAGTGATCGTCTCATGTTGTTAGTGTTGTGCCTACGACGATTCCTGTAGGGTTAATTTTTACAGCCCTGCCTCCTGAATAGACCAGTGTAGCTTGTCCTTTGCTATTTATTTCACCTTATTAAGCTCGTTTTGATTGTGTTTACTGACGCATGTCCTTCTTGGTTCCATTTGTATGAAATTTGGCTTTTTGCACTATTTTACCTAGGTCTTTTAGAGTTCCATCAAGAATTCACTGGTATTGGGTTGCTTGTCCTTTCAAGTTTCTGAACTACATCCACAACAATATTGTTGACTTGTTTGAAGCTTTTCTCTTGCTACTTGCCCATCTTCCTGGTTGATCCATAGTGATTGGTCATCAAACTAGCTTGTTGTGTTGATTTTATTTCCATTCACTATTGAAGCATAGATTACATTTTCCTTTTGATCAGATAGGCTGTGCATTAGCTTGCTTGTTATTTATTCCAAAAATAAAAAACAATTGCACTCATATAGTATACGAAAATGAAAGCATGTTCGCATTAGTATATTCTTTATGATTAGGAATTGAAAAGCGAAATTCAAATCTTTCATTTTTCGTCATAGTAGTTGCAAGATAAGCGGAAATCGATGCGTTGTGTTTCCCATTGATTGGATTACCTGCTTGCACTGTTGTTCTTGCATTTACTTGTTATTATCTTTGTTTTCTTGGAAATGAACTCCTTACCCTCATTTAGGTAGTCGTTCAAAAGGAATGGTTTTTTACTCGTTGTAGATGAATACTAGAGATTGTTGAAATACATTCAGTAAGGCCTTGAAATCGAAATTTAATTCAAGATAAACTATTAAAATTCATTGAATTAACCTAAAAACACATTTTAACTTAATGCTTATATCTAGAAGTCTAGGCCAGAGACGTGTTTTGGCGTCGTTAAACCTAGTGGTTGTTGTTTTCACTGAGGTTGGGTGATTCCTCCTTTGTGATTTGATAAGTGCTAGTACAGACTTGTGCTCCCTACACCGTCGAGTATACGGTGGGAGACCCCATTAGGTTGAAATCCTTTTACCCTTAGGAAACCGAGTCTGCCACCTTACAGATCGTAACACACTGAACACAACATTCAGGAAGATTGATTGTTGTACGGGAAGTCCTTGGTCATTTCTCTTTCATTTATCACCAAGGTGTATATTGTAGTTTTACAATTTTTCTGGTAAACCCTCTTGTATAGAGTTTCCAGAGTAGTCACTTTCATTCCTTTTCAACTCTTTAAAAGTAAAAGGATCATCTGAGAACTTGTCCTTTCAGGCTCATTAAACTTCAAATACGATAGAGTCACCTTTCGTCCTTTCCTCAACTCTTAAAATATGAAAAGGCAAAGTTTTGTTTCGATGTTGTAAAATTAACTACCCACGAAATATTCCTGGTTATAGTTAGTGTTTCTCTCAAAGTCAATTCCAATGGAAACATTTCCAGAGTCTACCAGTCAATGTCTCCCCCTAGATGGGAATTTTGGTCCTTTTCCTCCTTTTGGAAATGCTGGTGCTCCTTATATGGCAACGTTGTTCCTGCCTGGGTTAACCATTGGCCTACCTGTTTGGTTGTTTTCAAACTCGGTGGTCCCGAGCATCTCGACTCCTGTTCCACCATCTCCTTCATTTGAATCATGTCACGATGATTATAGGGTTGACTCTTCGCCTTCTTCCCCTATTTCTTCACCCTCCTCTCCTACTTCGCCTAGTGAAAGTTCCAAATCAAATAACCAAGAGACTAAGAAGAAGAAGAAGTTAGATAAGCGAGAGGCCAACCATGCGACTATTGCTCTGAGTGTACCTCCAGTAGAAAAACCTTCTAATCCTCGATGAAAGATAAAATTTCCTTGTAAGCTGTGCAAGGCAGGTGACCATTTCCTTCGAGATTGTCTTGGTATTCCCACGATCTTATAAGTATGGTCTCGAGATATGATTCGACCATCCTTATCAACCTTTGAAGATCATGTCGATGTTACACCTTTTGCTGGCAGTGGTAAGGAGAAAGGGAAGATTAGATTCCCCTGTAGGTTATGTGAAGGTGAACATCTTCTTCACCTTTGTCCTCTCATGGATAAAGCTTCCAAAGTTTTGGAAAACCTGGCAGTTCCTCAACCCCAACTTCTTGTTGGTTATCAGAGGCTTTCTTCTAACCCTCCCCAAATTGGTAAAGAGATTGATTTGGATTCATCTCTTGCCCATCCTACTCTTCCTGAGCCTGACTGTGTTATGTCTGTTCCCGACCAACCATTGGTCGAAGAGAGTGTCAACTTGGTTTCACCACCAGTTGTTCATTCTATTCTGGAAGAGCATAATGATCATACTGCTCATGTTCTTCTAGTTTCTTCAAATTCTCATGAATCAGAAAGTGACCCTCCTATCCTTGCTGCTCTAAAGAGTCCTTCTTCTATCTCTGCAGAGCATGGGGGCAATCATACGATACCCCCACCAAGTAGTCTTGTCGTTTCTTTCGATTGGAGTCACTTGACTGCTTTCTGCCTCCCATCTTATGTTCCTTTCCAGATCAAAGTACACACCTATAATATGGTAGTACCTGGCACTCTCTTAGATGAAGGTGCACCTGTTAGCCTCATGTCTTCCACTACTTGGAAAGCTTTGGGCTCCCCACAGCTTGTGCCTGTCGCCTAGAATCTGTTGGCTTTCGATGGAGGAACCAGTCAACCCTTAGGGATCTTTCTGAAGTTCCCTATTACTTTAGGAGGTAAAACTGTCTATATAGACATGATGGTCATCCAAGGTGTGTTGGATTTCAATCTTCTCCTTGGCCACAACTATATTTATGTCATGGGAGCTCTTGTTTCTTTGATTTTCCATGTAGTTTGTTTTCCACATGACGGAAGAATTGTGACTATAGATCAATTGTCGTTCTTTGGTCATCAGGTACCTCTTTTGCAACCATCATCCCCTATCGGCTCTTATTTGCCAACAGTACCTTCCCCACCACAGGTCAATTATGTAGCTACCTATTCCGCCTCCATTGACGATCACACAGATGATCTACTACATCATGTACTGGGGGCATTAGGACCCGATCTGCCATTAGTACCCAATGACCTGTATTCCTCTTGGAGCATGGTGCTTCCATCTAGTGAAGACCTCTTGGGAGCCCTATTCTCATATGGTCCATGAGAAGTTTCGTCGAGGATAGTTCTTTTCTTGTGTCGACCTTGTTAGAAAATGACACAAGGAGTCCTGAGGATAGAGTGATCTTGTGTCAACCTCATTAAAAAATAAAACAAGGAGTATGGAGCATAGTTCCTTGTCTTGTGTCAAGCTCGTTAGAAAAAATGAATCAAGGCATCTTGAGGAGAGTTCTTGATCTTGTGTCAACCTCGTTAAAAAGCAAAACAAATGTCTTGAGGATAGTTCTTTCATTGTGTCAACCTCATTAAAAAATGAAACAAATCCCTTTTCCGAATCGAGTATTTGATTAAGTTCTCATAAAATCCCAGTCAAGTCTTTCCAAGTTCTCGCAAGTGAACCTTCATTCCATACACCTAGTTGAATGTAATGAAGCTTGGGGGGCATGTACCTCAATTGAACCATTATGCTGGGGGCATGTGAAACTTATTCAATAGCTTTTCATTTCAATCTTGTATAAAACATGAAACCGAATCCAAGAAGAGTTCTCCATGGTTCAAGCTTGTGTAAAAATGAACCCACACTTGATTTATGTCTAGTGTTTGTCATTTTAATCAGCGAATTTCTGCTAGATGCGACTTGGTTGTTTCATTCCATCATCGCCATCTCTTTGGCCAATCATATGCTTTCACTTGGTTGTTTTTTCTTTCCTGAGGGGTCGTAGTGATGAGTGGTTTTATTAGCCAACCTCTTGACCATTACATGTTTTGAGAAATTCCACCATTGCCAGAACTAGTTGCTACCCTTTATACCACTCGTTCCTCTAGGATGAGTCACCTTTAATCTCTTTTCTGACTCATAAAAGCTGAAGAGATTACCGAGTAGTTTTCCCTTTTTAATCGTAAAGGAAATAAAATGGGGGGTATGCTTTCAAGCTCTTTTTTGACCCTTTTAAAAACGAAAATGTTGCCGAGCTCTTGTCACTTTGAACTCGTTAAAGGCTGTGAAGCGTCATCTACCTAGTATAAGTTTACCCCTTTTACGGATTGGGATAGATTACTTACGAAAAAGGTATACGTTGATATATCATGGTCAATGGGTTCCCTTGGGTATTGTTTTCTACCTTTTCGGATTCAGGGACAAATATATGAAAAGGGCCCATCTGGAGTTTTCTTTTCTATGTCTTTTTTAAACTCTCTAAATATGAAAAAGACTCTGAATTTTACCTATGTCAAACTCATTAAATCCTGACGACATTTTGTTGGAAATAATACTGAGAGGGGGGGGG
>APFE030491969.1:130374-150487 GCA_000404065.3 Pinus taeda | reverse complement strand
GATATAAGGTGGAAACCCAATGTGGGTGAAAACCACCTGCTGCAATTCGTCTCTATCTTCCTTTAATAAGAAAATTCTTTTTACAATATTTATGTACTAGTGCAGTCTTATACTAGTACAAAGGCTTCTACCTATAGAAGGCTACAACATTCTCTCATTCTCTAGCTTCTCCTGGAAGGGAGCTACAACCCCCTTAGCTCTTGTACTAGCTGATGTACTAGTACATAGGTGCTAACCTATAGAAGGCTACAACCTTCTCTTTTCTTCCAGGGACCACGTTTCATAAATTTTCAGACTAGATCCATCAATCAAACATCAAATATATCTGCATCAACTAATCTCCTTTGCACCAACCAAAAACTGAATCAAACAATCACTTCTCTGAATGCTGTAACTAGAATACAGTAAAAGTAACCAGAAACCAATCTTGAACCCAGAACACTGTATCAATAAATAGAAGTAGCTAAAACATATTTTATGAGATGTACGCTACTTCAATATGTAGAACTTGCATGCATATGCTGCTATATTAAGGCAAACCTTTGCATACATTGTTTTGAATTACCAAACCAGTGTGTATACGCGCCTTTGCTATGTTGAACCTACATATAGATGTATAAGAGATAATTTACCCTTTTCAACTATTCAGACATCAGTTATACCCAGATCATCAGATTTATAGATCAAGTCATGTGCCAAATATAAGAGATCAAAATCACACAAAGATACTTCTCTTCAAGCCTTAAGATTTTGACACATCAATAGAACTTATCCTTCTTCTGGCGCTCAGGTTCCTCCTTGATTCAGATCTAGCTATGCACCATAACCCAATCACCAGTATTCTAGATCTTGCTCTTCATCAAATATTCAATCCTTGAGTGCACTTGCCTAATGATCTCCTTCCCCTTTTATAGTCTTAGGACTTACTCAATACCATGGTCCAAAACCACTTAGAACCAATACCTAGGTTCAATACTTCAGATGAGATACCATAGTCAAAAACCATAGGTCTGAATACCAAGGACCAAAAGCCAAGTTTTCCAAACTGTACACACTTTTCTGTGCATGAAAGTGCGTGTATACGCATATGCGCCTTTTGGTCTGTGAATCTGTGTGTATACGCAACTTGGTCAATGGGAACTTGTGTATACCTCCTTTTACTTTATTTTGAGAACATGTGAGCTTGAAGTGTCATCTGAGTGATTTTCCGAGTAAGTTGCCATCAAGGAAAATACCTGTGCCATAGTGCGAAGCTTGTGTCATAATGCTAACACATTGGGCTTGTCACCATGATGAGACCTAAGCTTCTCCTCCCTAGGGCTAGTTTAAAATTTCAATGGTTTGGATTTGTCTAAAGGACAAACTTATATTGCAAGCATATGCCATCCCCTTCAAGCTTGTGTTTCAAAAATAATTGAGGTACTCACCAACAATGGTGGGGGGAAATTTGGAAATATTCTGTTGATTACTTGCGGCATCTTGTCACTCTTGAACATCAATACTTTTTCGCTTCTCTTCGGGTTTGGTATATCCTCACTTTTTCATTGGCCTTCCGGGATCTAGGTTATTCATTTTTCCTCATTCCATTTGATCCCTACTGTCTCTGCATGACCTTAGATCCCTTGGAACCAAAATGTTGCCACATTCTAGAGTCATGTTGCCGATATGTTCAAGAGCTTAATCCTTGTGCACTTTGCACCCTTACATCCTCCTTTGATTCTCTATTTCATCCATATTCATCTTGTTCCTTTGTCTCCTGTTGTTGATGTGGGAAATATTATGGCCCTCCTATGAGGGATCGCTTCCTCTCGACATCAACTCATTATCCAGGAAGTTGATCTAGAGACTCCTTTCAAGTACCTTGGAACTTGCATGCCTCAATGGCAAGTTATTCGAATTCAACGACAGGCTTGCATCATTGGTCTTCGAACAGGTGATTTCACAAGTGTTCAACTCCAGATCATTCTTCACACTTTGTGGATTATACTAGCAGTACCTTGAGAACCATTATCATTACTAGTGGTCTCTCTCGCGCTTGTTAACGATTCACATCATTGGCCGGTAATCAAGTAATTTTCTTGTATGCTCGACTTCAACACATTTATTCGCATATTAGAAATTGTACGATGGACATGTTTGGATTCAAGACCCTGGGCTCATATTACACAAGTCCAGGTTGCATGAATTATTTATACATGACTCTTTTGATTGGGTGGTTGCGACCATACCTATGTTTTCATATGGTCTTTTTGACTGGATGGCCGCGTCCATGCCACAGACTAGTTCTATTTGTCTTTTGGATGGTTGTGCCCATACCTCGACTACGTGTACTTCTTTCACTATTAGAGATATCAGTTGTACTTGCATCTATAGGTTCTCCGTGATGGTGTTCCAATTTAGTTATGGTTTCGTAAAGCATTTCACCCCTCCCACTCTCTCGGCCTTCATGCTTTAGAGGGGCATCTGTTACATAGTATTTTGTCATTGACCCTGTGTCCCCTGATCCTGGATAGATTCAGTCCCTGAATGACATATTCTCTTTGTCATATACCAAAATATGTGTCCAAATATTCCATATTACTTAAGAAGATTTCCTAAACTCATTAATCCTGAAGTTGACCCCTTTTTACCCATGTTTCAAAATCGTCACGTCATCAGTATCCTGCTTGCAATGATAGCCCAGAATGAACTAATGTCTCGCGATGTCATCTCTGAGTCTTAGTGTTTGACCTACGATGACCCAAATATGGCGAATTAGTTCAAAGAAAATACTTCTGGGTGGTTCTGGAGCTGGTTTTTGGGTCAAAGAAGTTCACCTCTCCTCATTTGAGATGGTGGTTCTATTAGAAAATTATATATTATGGAGCAATGGAACACATAAAATATTGCAGAAATATAAACACAGAAAACACATAAAACAAGAGAGACACAGATATACGTGGTTCACCCAGTTTGGGCTACGTCCACCTCGAACAGCCAGTCCTTCCTTTCTATTATCCAGCAAAATGAAGAGACACAACCTACAGCAAAGCCGCTGTAATATCCTCTGTTTTTCTCTCACAGTCTCACCTCTCTGTTTCTCGCTCAGAGAATACACATCTATTACACACCTCAAATAACAATGCCCCTCATACAAAGAGATGGGTTTCCTTCTAGGGCAAAACCCTAACTAAACAATAAGTTCTAACCGTCAGATCAAACTGCTAAATGAAGGCCCAGATTGACTAGAAATTACTACTATACTTACAAGGCAATTTACATCTGTTTTTTTTAGCTTCGGGGGCGCTGCCCCCGAGCCCCCACTGGGGGACCACTGGCCCCCAGACCCCCCAGCCGAGGGGGATTGGCCGCCCCAGACCCATGCGGGGGGAATAAGTCCCCCTCGCACCACCCCACATGGAGGGGTGTACAAAATTCCTGGTATATACATCCGGCTGAAACAAAGACCTCTGAACAATCATGCTCCACACACAACAGGTTCCACCATTTCAGTAACCTCTCATTAAGATAGGCTTCCTCTCCCCTCATTTATGGATGTTCCTCTTATAAAAGCATCCTCCATGGCTATGATCAACTAGTTAGCTAGTTCTTGGTTTGTTGGGTTGATAACTTACAGTTTGGATTGCTAATAGCCTAACAATAGCTCATGAGGTATGAGAATAGCCTTTCATGTTGTGGATTGATAGTGTGAAATTGTTTTGTAAGAAGGAAGCCTTGTCATGACTGCCTTAGTTTCATACTTGTGCTTTTGGGTCAGAGAGAGTCATTAGTCTTTCTAGGAGACCTTTGAGAGTGAATGCTTATGGAGACATACTGATTGGACCCTTCAAGGAAGCTTACGACGCCAAGGCATGGTTGTAAGATTTACTATTTTTTATATTAATACTATCAATAGTTATTTCCTATATCATGGATGAAATTTATGTTGATAGCTTATGTGTTTTGTCATTTTCATATGTTGTTTCAGGTGAATCATTCATTAAGGAGAAGAAAGTGATAGCTGAAGAGACGTGATGAAGAATTCATCAAACATTGGTATAAGGTAGGCCTCTTTAACGATAACTATTTAAGGAATTAGCTATTGTCTTTGTCTTATTGTGACTAGACCGACTCTAGGGCTAAAGTGGTTGTCTTTGTCCGCAGAGGGAACATACCTGCATCACACTCACCCAGCGCAGGTCAAAGTGGGCCTAAGTGCTCTAGAAAGCACCTTGACATGTGCCTACCTACACTAGAGTGCACTTACCTCTGACCAAGGCTACATTAGTCCCTCAAGGAGGCACTTCTGGAGGGCTTTAGGCCAAGAAAATCTCACGGAAAGAGGCATTCAAAGTGGTGACTTGTCTAGGGAATGTAGCAAATGAATTAGGGTTTGATGAGCCCTAATGGTATTGGTATGAATGATGGGAGTGATGTGCCCAAATGATGTAAATTGTTAATAGATGCAAGAGAAATCACCGATAATGATAATGATCCTCAAGGTACTGTAGTACATTTTGCATAATGTGACTGGATGTTTTGATGTCGAACCATGCAAATTCTTTTGGTCAAAGGTTAGTGATGTCAACCTATCGTCGGAAGCGAGAAACCTGTCATTGATGTATGCAAGCCTCAAGGTACTGGAAGGGTGTTTCTAAGTCAACTTCTTGAATAATTTGCTGATGTCGACAAGAAGAGGCTCATCACAGGAGGGCCTTGATGTATCCCACATCAGCGACACAAAACGAATGTAATGATTTTTGGAGATAGAATTTGACTAACAACACAAGTTTCAAGAATGGCGGTCATGAAAATGAAGGTTTATGAGTATTCCAAAGGATGAATTTTAACTGAGTGACTTCTCTTGAACATGTCGGTGACACTACATGAATTGGCAGAATTGATCCAAAACAAAAGTAATGGATGGTGTGATAGACCAAGGTATGATGACCATCAAGTAGATAACCCAACCCATATAGTCACAATGATGAAGTGAAAGTGTCATGTTCAAGAGCGACTTGCTGTTGTAAAGTGGTTTACCCCTTTTCCCATTTTCCCCAGTCATTGCTGACCTGTACCTCTTTATTTTTTATCAAGCTTGAGGAGAATAACATATGCTTGTTGTATAATTCCACCCTTCAAGTGAATCCATTGCTATGTGATGTTTTAACAAGTCTAGTGAAGGTGAAACTCGATCTTGTCATGATGGACAAGTTTGTCTCTATTTGATGTTTTAACAAGTTTAACGACCATGATAACTCAGTCCTTTTCATGTTTGGAGAGTTTGAAAAGGGGCGAAAAGAAAAATCCACAAGTTATTTTTCATATATTTGTCTCTCAAGTCCGAAAAAGCGTAAAACAATACAAGAGAGAACCTATTGACCATGTTTGCTCAATGTATTCCCTTTTCATAAATAATCTATCTCAGACTGAAAAAGGGTTAAAATTATACTGAGTAGATGTCATTTCCAATCTGTTAACGAGCTGAAAAGGACAAGCGCTCAAAAATCTTTTCATATTTCAAGAGTCTAAAAAGAGCTTAAAGAGGACTCCAAGGGGGTTCCTTTTTCGATGTTTAACGAAGATCGAAAAAGAGATAAAAGTATTCTCTGTGGTCAAAGTACAATTCACCATCATGCACGTCAAATTCTGTAAGTCAGTTGTAAATCTGTTCAAATAAACACCAAACGGATTAAACATACCTGTTTCATTGGTAAAAATAGGTAAATAATAAAGTTAATTCATTTAATGAACATGAAATAAACATAAAAACAAGAATTTACCATGTTATTTTCACCATGTGATATTTACCATTTAGTTTGTGCTCTAACCTTGTTTTTTACCTCGATCTTCATCAACTGATTGTGAGAGATTATGTGGATCATTTCTCATGCCTTTGGACCAGGTAGGATATATACCCCTCCTCTTTGTTTTCATGTCATTCTTTCACTGTTTCATGCAAGTTTTTAGGGTTTTTAGGGCCCCTGGGGTTTGAATTTTTCGCCCTGGGATCAACACAGGCTTGCATGTTGAAAATTGTGCTGGGTAGCACCCAGACAGAAGGCATTTGGCAATGCAGTGCACTTTCTCCTTGCCTGGGTTTCACTGGGCATGTTTTACAAACTTTTTTCACCAAATTGATCCAAACTTTCTTTAGTTTTTTGCATGAAAAGGATCCTAACTAAGCTTATGGTTTGATTTCAGGCTTTCATCAGATCAGAATGTCTATTACTTGGCGAGAAAGAGAGCATGAAGAAAAATACATGGTTTCCCTAAATGATCAAGGTACAGTTGAGGCCCTCAAAAACTATGGGTTGCTCAAATACTTCAAGTTGTTCGAAATGAGGCAACAATCAGAACTATTGCAGTTCCTAGTTCATGCATGGGATCTGACAGATCAGGATTTTCACATAAGGGACAAATTTGTCCCTATTGTGATTGATGATGTTTACTTTATTACAGTGTTATCGAGACGTGGTGCACCCATATCTCTTTTAGTTTCTTCTTGTGGAGGGGAGTCAACGAGGGACTATGTTCGAAAATTATATCGGCCAGGTATAGAGCGTAGCAAGGACGAAAAGATAATCATCAAATATATTTGTGATTTGCATTGGAGAAGAATCCTTTTCACCATCGCAAAGTTGGCGGGAAGAGTGACACTTAATCTAGCCAACAGATCATACATACAGTATGCACTTGAGTGTCTTGAGCCAACTTTATTCAACTGGTGTGAGGCAGTACTTTCTTCACTAAAAGAGCAGTTGACAAAGGTAAAATGCAGTAAGAAAAAGAAATTTAGCTATGGATCGCTCTTAATTTCCTTTACCTTAGATAGAATTCCATTGATGCAACCCCAACATGTAACACTGGGTGTGGCTGGTCCTAGAGATCCACGAATGCAACAGTGGGTCGAATTGATGGCTAGACATGTTGGTCAATCATCGATTACATTTTCCACTACATTCTTCAGTTGGCTTGATCGACAACACATTTTCATCGAGGAGCATCCATACTCAAGGATGAATTTTTGTGGAGATCCAGAGTTGAATCTACTAGTGGGCACTCAATGGGGTGCTATAGGTAAACTGTTTTGACCAAAACGTTTTTTTCTTTTTAAGTTTCTACATGTTTTTATGTTTTGATGTTCTAAGACTAAAATAAAATCATTCTCATGCATGCAAAAGTGTGTATTGTTTGACCTGTGAGGCACCAACAGGAGGTAGGTAGGCCAGTGCAGAGAAATGTTGGGAGAGAAGTTCTTCAGGATTTGGATTTGGCCAAGACACTGGCTGAGTTGTAGGATCATGTGGAGGGATTAACCCTTAGTATTCTGGATGTCTAGATCTACGAGGCTACAACGCCATACTATTGGTGTTCCAGGCCGTTGGATGTGGCACTTGCACATGATAGCTCAGGCTGTGACCTGTTATCATGAGCATCACTAGGTCTACTTAGGATGTTTTTTGCATCCACTTTGAGTTTTTAGGTCAGATGACCAAACATGTCTTGGACACAAATTTTGTAAAAACTTTTGAAAACAACTATCTGTTTTTACTTTTAGAGTTTTTATATATATGTGGTTATGTGAAATCCTATTCAACTAATGATGTGAATTGAAAATTTACTTTTACATGTGTCCCAAATTTCTGTTTAACACGTAGTTTGCTAATGAGTCAGTTAATGTGTTAAAATTTCTGGAAATATGTTGATAATGAATGTACTCAAAATGTCTTTCCAAAAGATGAACTCTAAGGAACATATGAAGAATCGTTGGGTTTCAGATGGTATAAATGTTTGTTAGTTGTAGTACAACGAATTGTGAGTCCAGCCTAATGATGATACAGAAGATGCTAAGTGAAATGGCATCAAAGAGAAATTCGATCAATGAGTTATACTCAACAATATTGTTCTTCTATCAACCGATACAAATCCCTTGAAAACTCAATAACTCCCCACTTGGAGTGAAAATGGTCCATGTTGAAGAAGATAGGTTCTGTGTACTACGAGTAGCACCATCGTCGTAACCAAAAAATGGTTCCAAAGGTTCCGACATCTACAACAAATGAAAAGTGGATTACTTAACCACATAAAACCCTAAAAGGCACACTGACACACAGACATGCAATTAAAGCATATATACAGTGAGTTTTACTACACTCAATTAAGCATAGTAACGTTTAAGATACAGTTTGTTTCGGGGCTGTGACAATGGAATTCCATCATAATCCACCAACCCATAGGCACATTTTTCCAAAACATGCTTGACAATATAAGGACCCATCCATAGTGGTTCAAATTTTCCTACTCCTATTTTATTAGCTTCCTAATTGTAAAGAAAGACCAGGTCTCCTTCTAAGAAAACGTGAGGCTTGACATTTTGTCATATTGTGTGTTGATTCATTTCTTATGTGATTCATTAGCCAATGTGGCTTGCTGTAGGATAAAATGCATGGTGTATGGAGAATGAAGATAGCCTCAAAGGTCTTCCCGGGACCTTTGGAAGACTGTAAGATTATCTGCAGCTATCACAAAGTTACATGCATGTCCATAAAAAATAACCAACTATCAAAGCAAGACATGTTGATTACCTCAAGCTTCCATGTAGATTTGCTAGAGAGCGCAATGCAGCTAGGTGGAAGTCCCCTGAGCCAGCTCCAGATCAAGTCTTGCACATAGAAGAGACAAGCATAATCACAGCATGCAACCTTGATAACTAATACATGAATATATCAAAGGCATCTAGTTACACATAACTAAGCTACTCATGCTAAAAGGTATTGGACAAACAACTAAATGAATGATAGTACCTACACCATGAAGTAGACAGTACAACTGCAATTCTATATTAATGTTGGAAGAGTGATTACAACCATTTGTTGCATCAGCCTTCTGTTACACAAAAATATCATCACCTTGATTATTTGGAGTCAGTATGGGTCTATCACCACCTATATCAGCCTCCTAAGCAAGTCTCAGACCTCAGCTCTTCAAAATAAGCTTGGGAAATGAGAGAAAGACATCAAAAAGCAATGTAACTCTGGTTCCGCACTTTCTCTCACTTTTGCCTGCGGGCTCGCACCTTTGGTTCAGAGTACCTATGTACTTATACGCTATGTATGTAAATGGGAGGGTGCGTACCCCTGTGAAAGTCAAAAGGCGCAATTTTTATCTTAAAAAAATCACTTTGGGTTAATTCTAGATGTTTCTAGAAGGAATTTTGACGTGGATTGTTCGCTCCAAAGTGGTTCATGCATCCCAAAAGAGAAGGAGCTATCCCTTGTTGAGAGGAGCTATCCCTTTGAAGGAGGATTCTATCCCTTTGAAAGAGGACCTGGTAACTGATCTCCATTGCACTATAAATTGAGGCATTGGGTCAGTGGCCAGGGAGGTTAGAAGCTGAACTTTTGAGGGTAAATGCTAGTGAAATCAAGACTTCCTATTTGAGCTTAAGAGGAGAGATCACATACGTTTTTGGCTTCATTAGGGAGTGAGTGAAGCTTGTCAAAGTAGAGGAGACTTTTTGTTGGACCCTGGGAGGAGCTTGTACAGCGTCAAGGCAAAGGTTGTAAGGTTCTTCTCCTTTTGAATTAATACAATCAAGCTCATTTTTCTCAACAAGTATCTCATGTTATTTGTTTCATGGACTCCTTGACTTTCATGTTAAATATGTTTTATAATACTGATTATTCAGGTGCTATTTAATCGTTTGCCTTGTTTGTGTTTGCAGGTTTGCGACAAAGGAACTTACTTGGATCAAAGGAGCGAAGGCATCTCCAAACTTGCGTTGGACATAAGGTAGGCCTTAAACACACTCGTTTGCCATTATTTATAAAAGAACATTTAGAGAAAGATAATCTCTGGTTGGTTTGCTTGTCATTAGGTCTTCTTTAGATTCTAGGAAGGTCTATCTTGTCCACAAGATCGACTCATTCCGCATGACAAATGTCATCAAGATGAAATTTTGTTGTGTTTGATTGAGTTGGAAAAAGGTGAACCATGTATGTCCATGGGGTAAGTGGGGAAGACAAAATAACCCACACAATGATTCAATACTCACCAAAAGACCAAGACCCTGTGCTAACATTGAATCAAAACAGAGAAGCTATAGTTCTACCAGTGTGTTGCCAAATGTTGTAGCAGCTACAACACGCTCCAAAATTTTGGTCTGCATCCAATTTGGGAGCCTCCTTTGAGATTTTTACTTAATTATTGCACACACTTGGGGTCACTTTGTGAGCTCATGTGAGTTTTTTCTTCCACCTTTCTTGATCATTCCACCGACTATGTTTGCATTTTGATGTCGATGTCATGCTTGCAACCATGTTTTGGTCATACACAAGGTCTTTTCTTGGTACGTACTTGTTTTTTTTCTCTATGTAAACATCCGTTGCACTCACACACGAAGTCACATACATTTTTATGCAAGCATCATCACGGTCATCCAATGGTCAATCACAAGCGTCATGCTTGTCACTCACACCATCGGTCAGCCATGTTGAGCATATGTGTCTAGATGGTTTGTGTCATCTCATCGTCAAGTTATGTAAGTGTGTGTTTCTAAGATCATGATGTAGGAGAACCCTGCAAAACCCAGAATATCCCCAATACTATGCATATCAAAATGCATCTCAAATAATTGCCCAAATAAAACTTCAATGTCTGGCAAATTCACACACTATCATTAGCAGAAGCTCCTCAATCATATGGCTCAAAACCATAAACCCAACAATATTCCTTTTATGTGATTGAACCCAAACTTCACATAGTATTAAAACCCTTTATAAAATAATTTAACCAACCACTAGTTTCATTGCTTAAATTCCAGGCTTTTATGATTAAATCCCAATGCTTATCATGACATGAGAATGGTTCAATAATACTTATAACCCATATATCCACCACACTATTTATGGATTCGAAACATAATTAAAATCCCTTTCATTCTTATGCGAATTAACATTCGAACTTTACACCTTACCCCAAGCTCAATATCTGACCTTCCCTTATGGACTTTGGAATATTTATTTGAATTTTATGGTTAAACCCAATATATATAACAATTATCGCACATATTCTTTTATTAAGAGCTTCATGCATCTTTCGTTTCATATGAAGTTAGAATCAAATTGAATGCCAAAACACTATAATAAACTGTGGGCCATTATTTACCAATTCCAAAGTAAATACGCCCAGCTCCCTTTTGATTAATATTTGTATGACTTACCAATGCATATCACTTCCTCATACAACCTTCATCTTTGGTACGCTTTTACTGCAGTTCGCACAGAGAATTAACAACCTCTACATCCATCCTTTGCCATCATTCAACTTCACAATTTCATTCAATTCGATTTTATCATCGAAGGTTTGCTCATGGTTTGCTTTGGTTCAATTTCTCTTGTTCTGCCTCGCTATACTACTCTTGATTCTCTAGTTGATCAATACCAATACGCACCTTCGACTTATACTAACCAAAGAATTCAACATATATATTAGTAAGATATAAACAAACAAGCACTTACGTATCAATTTTACTGGAATTTGTCTCCATCTTCAGTTTGGCAGTCCACTCAATCTAACTCTAGCAATTCTGTCTCCAATTTTTTGTTCGATTACTCTAACTCCACGCAGACTACTTCGATCTCAATTTTGGAATCTGCATTCTTCCATATAATGACAGATTTTGTATCATCCAGACCATGGTTATATTTTACCATTGGCACAAGCTCTGCGCCATACACCCATTGCTCGGTCAGTTTCTCAATTCTAATTCAGCCTTCCACAGACTCATCCAAAATCCCTCCATCCATAATTCCACCGCGCCATCTTGGAAATCGACTTTCCAAAGCCGATATACCAATACCAATTTGAATTGAACTTCGATTCAATCTTTCTCCAGAATGATCGATCCCTTTTCTTACGTCCTCTTTAGCATGTGTAGATTGAATTCAATTCAATGCATAAATCGATATTAATTAAAATCTATGCTTTCCTCATATGCTTTTCACAATAATTCAAACATTATTTAAACATAATTTAACCAAGAATATATATAATTCACACAAATTTTCCAAAACAAATTCCTCATCAATATAGTAATGTAATTAGTTATAAAAACTCTCTTGGTTCATGGCCAGATTTTCAGATCAATGGCCCCTTTACAAAATCCCGTAAGCTTACAAATTTTTGTTGTCCAAACCTCACCTCTAAAACACTCTATCATTTTTTTGCCTTTGAAGCTCATTAATTATACAAATTGAATTGAACCAATTTAGGTTCAAATCCCTTTAATCACTCAACAAAGTCCTCAAATATCTCAACACCCCTACAATCTAGTTTTTATCCCTAAAATCTTGAGACTAAATCTAACTTAGGCTCATAATTAATTCTTAAATATATCAAGTCTAATTTCTGTCATGTTTTCCAATTATTTGGAAACATTAACCAATCCTCTCATATAATTAATTAAAAACTTCTCAAAAATCCCATTAATATTTACATAAAATTAATATTTTCTCATAAACATAAGACCCCTTAGTTTAAGTAAAATACAAAGTATTTTTCGAATCTAATGTTCCTGCATCAGATCATGTATGCACTTTTTCACTTGATCACAAACTTAGTCATTTTGATGAAGTTATGACGAATAGATTCCCCTCTGATAGTCGAACCTTTAGCCCGCCATCGAATCGATCAAATGTCACCTAAAATAGCATAGAAGCACCAAGCAAGCCATTTCATGCTACGCTGCCTACAAGAAAATAAATCAACCTTCATGTTGGTCAACCAAAGAGTTTGACCCGGAAATCACCTCGAGACTAAATCCCCTCAAAAACTGTGCAAAGGCTGCAGACCTTGCCTGCTCCGCTAACTGAGAAAATTGCGCAAATAGGGCAGATAGATACAGAGTGCCTATCCATGTCTCCCTTAGAAAATTGTTCCGGTTTACCAGCCAGCCAACCAGTTAGTCGATCGACTGCTCACCCAAAGACCTGTGTAGTTTTCATGAGCAAGCCCTCTGTTATCCAGTAGTTGGCTCAGCTCAGAAACTACGTAGAGGTGATCAATAAGCCAACCTCCAGCATCAGCGTAGTTTTCCTCGCCAACAGCTCCCAGCAGCTGACTGCCAATTCCCTCCAAGAATTGTACAATTTTGGATGCCAAGCTCCCGGTTTCCCGCTCCTTCCAAAAGTTACACAGATTATGTTTACCTAGCCTACCCGCAGCCCAAACTTCTCCTCTTAAAAACTACACAGTTTTATCGTCTAACTAATCTAGACTCCGTAGAGAGTCACTTTCAATCCAAATTTCCCATCTCTATCACCCAGTGACTTTTGCACAATTTTCACTAACAATACCCAGAGCCTCCATCCTAGCATGCAACTCGCAACCTTGTCTCCTCTCCTGGTCACCTGCATTTGAAACGATCATACGTCATGGTAGACTAGGAGTTTTATGGATTTGATGTCATCTTGTCATGAGTGACTACAGATACAAGTACATAAACAAACATGGCATGACGACAGATGGGATGAACAAAGGGAGTACATGCAAAAGGACATGTTCGCCAAGAAACGAATAAACAATATATGAAAAGAGATATGATCGCAAATAGACGATCATGCAAAGATGTGTTCATAGACGGACAAATAGAAAAACATGTGAGGATGTGTTCACTGACAGATGGACAGATGAACATGCACTTGTCATGAACGAACAAACTAGTCAAGCATGCCAACATGCAAGCAAGGAGAAACGTGCGGATGAAACATCAAGTGAACCTAACAACCATCGAATACTCCATGCACTTTTCCATGTAGAGGTGAAGTTGTGACACACCATGAGGACATCCATCACCTAGTAACACAGTAGCTCGACATGCACACCAGCAACAACATGAATGTACTAGCATTTTCATGTCGAGTCTTGTCATGAGTCATGTCATCCACATCCCTATTGTGGGCCATACTGTTAATCAATGTAATGTAGTATGGAAGTCCCAGAGACCCACTTGTCATATGAAGAGTCATGTAAATTCAAAAGGTCATGGAAGTCAAACAGTGATGAGGGAATTCATATAGCCACAAGGGTCAGTTTCAATCTTGACTATAAATACCCCCTCATTTGTACATGCAAAGGAATTTTCACCTCGGCTCCTCCCACATAGCCTTGAGAGTCTGTAATATTGCTTTGAGGAGTAAGTAGTGGCTCCAATGCCCTGCCCACGAGGTTAGTGATGTATGGTGTAATGATGTGTCTTGGAACTTTCACTTAATTTAGAATCCTGCTAACACGCCAACACATTTTCACACATGTATTGTAACTGTTGTAAGACCAATCTTGAACACTGATATGTTGATGAAAATGTGTTGTATGAGCTGTTAATGATGTCCTTCCCATGTTGGTTACCTCCTCGGACATCAAATATACCTTTCATGTAAACTTGCTATAACAACCGTCGCACTTGTGCAAACTCCCCTAATGTGTGTTGTACATGTTATCTTTCCTTGTGTGTTGTGACTGTCGCATCCATGTGGACTGCTCTTCTGGAAGCTCTGCACGTCCTGTTGTGTTGTGTGTTTCTAATATAGTTGGGGCTTCCTCCCATCTAACTTAGAACTCACTCCGAACCTCTCCCTCTACAGTGAAACAACTGTTGACACAAGAAACACTAGAAATCACTCGGAACATGAACCTCACTACTTGAAGACAAAGCAGACCAGTCTCATGTGCTGATAGGCAAGAGTTGAGGCAAATATTTAAGATAATGGAAACTGGGCCATCATACCAGATGGGACTCCCACACCAAACTGTGTGAGGTCTAGTTGGGATTTTATATCGGGGTGATCCCCTAAATGTTGGTCGGTCTAGCACCCTCAATAGATTATTTATGTTAAATTTTTATTATTTTCTCCCTATGAGGTCATTAAAATTCCTTTGCATGGTTTATCTTCATATTGCAACATATTCTGCTTCATACTCTTCATCTTCCAATCATCAATCAATGTGTTCCTGAAGTGAACCAATCAGTTGTTTTTAAAACAACATCGGAAATCTTCAACTTCTTTACCTCTAATCGACTTCTTTGATGCAAGATTCAAACCACTCCCTTTTTCTTCATCTTCATTATTTTACATATTCTTCCAAATATTCCATATGCTATTCAAGCTTAGAGAGATCTTGTTTTGACCTGCAATCTTTGTTAGAATACTATGAAAAAACAGAAACGAAAGAGCATAGAAAAAAAATAATAATGGTAACAATTAAAGAAGGAATACTTATCCTATTGAGGATATTCATATCCCTCTTACACGTGAACCATTTTCATCAAAAGTTCTCTTGATATCAACATGATACAATGACTTTCATTCTCAAGAACTAGTTTTCTTTATTTTTACAGTGGAAATAATTAGTTAGTGTTTCTATTCCTAGGGATTTTCCTTTTATTCCAAGCTCTGCTAGGGTTTACAAACCTTAGATACCAATACCTATCACTTACAAACTACAAAATTTTACAACCAAACTAGAGAGTTAGTTGCAAAATCTTAGTTACTTGGAGGACTTCAAGATCTTTCATGATATGAATTGAAAATTCTTTGCAAACCCTCGAAACTTTGTTGACAAGCCTTCTATAGCATATATTTCATTCTTTGACTATGGAAGCTAGTCCTAATATGCAGGATAATTATTCAAACACTATAACATTATGTAACATACCTTCTGGACACTAAATTTCAAAGGAGAAATAGATTAATAACCATGATCTAGAAGACTTATCTATGTGCAATAATTAGGAATGATTTGAACCACTTTTGACCTTACCTGGTTCATGAAAATATATTTGTCATGTCTTATTTTCTTTCATTAAGGATACCTAGAAATCTTAGTTGTTTAACCTCAAAGAGAAATTCCTTTGTCTTCCATGCTTTAGATTTGAACAAGTCGACTTCATGATGAAATTCATCCTTCTTATATGAATAGAAAATACGTCTCATGGTTGTTATGCATACAACTCTTTTAGTCTTGGTCTTAAAATGTGCCATACGTATTTTATTTTGTAAAAGGTTGTTTCTGGTTCTTAAGGTGAATCAAGCCTTATACATGTCCCAAGCTATTGTCAATCGATATGACAATTTTTACAAAGTCCCTATTTTGAATATGATATGGTTGCCTCATAGATCACATACTAATCAGGTCATTCTCAAGAAAACTCCTTTTTTTCCACTTCAAATCTATCTAAGGACTTTGCATGAGTGACTTTTTCTTTGATTACATAGTGAAGACTTTATATTAACTCTCATATCCTTGTATATGATGCCTTCATCCACAGAGAATTTTGTCATCATGAGTTTCATCATGTCACAAAGATGTAGGTATCATGAAGAGTATATATCACTGGAAGTTAGATCAATGTTGAAAATAAATAAATAAATATAGATATATATATATATATATTATATATATATATTATATATATATATATATATATATAATATTATATATATATTATATATTGATTGCATCCTTTCTTATTGTATAGGATGAGGCCTTGAAAATTATGATTTCTTTATGTTATAGATATAGGCTTAAATAATATTCAGATATTGATTTCTTCAATTCAAATTATGCCAAAAAATATCATAGATATGTTGCCGAATGGATTGAGATTTTCAACCTCTTTTGAGGTTTGGTAACAAATACATGATTTTTTTCTAACTTCAGACTCAAATTTCCTTCACAAAATTCTATTATAGGATCATTCTTCCTTTGGTGTCCTTTGAAGTGACTTGTTCATTCACAAACTTGACCAACCTTCCCTCTGGCTTGCACTAGATTCCTTTGGTCCTTTTGATGCTACTACCAAAGTAGTGCAGATGTCACAAGAGTTTCAGATGCCATATAACTATAGGGATTGAGATACCACAAAAACTTGTATCAACATAGATAAATATACCATGTCAAACTTGCACGAACTTGCATCATATATATCATAGAGACTTGTATTGTTATCACATAAACTCAAATCATATGTAGTCTTAGATCTTTGGGTATGATATATGCTTCAAATAGAATTTGGATGCTATCACAAAAATTATATTTTTTCTTTCCTTTCTACATAATATATTTTTTCTCTCACTTTTTATCCCTAGTTAGAGTTTTTCTTGATAGTGCTCTAGCCAAGAAAAATGATTGTTACATACCATAACCTTAGACTTCTTCAAATATCTAGTTCATATCTCCAAGTTCTTTTACAAGTTTGGATCTTCAATTATATCTAGGGTTACCACAATATCTTCGTATGTCAAAGTTTTAGAGATCATATTTTTCATAGAATAATGACCTTTTCTTCTGCTTAGATACTAGACTAAGAGTATATGTTGGACTGATATGTCAAATTTAGAATTTGAATCTCTGATAATGGTATTCTTCAAATTCCAACAAAATGTGATCTTTAGGCTTCCTTCTTCCAAAATTAGCTCTTATACCATGTTGATAAATCAATATGCTTATTAGGGTTGATTTCTCTATCATGATAATTACTTGTGAATTTGTTGGCTTATTTATTAAATTTACATTTTCTTCTTTCTTCAGGAAATTACCGAAAGTACAAAACATGAATATAACAAGAGAGAAATAACACAAGGATATAGGCTTAAATATAGGGAAAAACCCCACAAGGGGGAAAACCCAACCAACTTCTCTTCTTATATAATAAGATCAAAGTGAGAAATCCAAGACCGAAGACTAATACAAATATCCAACCTACAAGATGCTAAGCCAAGACCTCCAAATTCATCATCTTAGTCTTAGGAAATAACATCAATCTTAATCATAGTAACTTCCATCAATATTAGCTCATATGCCACACGGAACCCACTCTTATCTCAGATCATCTACCATAGAGAACTCATATTTCTCTCATAGATTTTACCGCATAAATCTCTTATTTTTCTCAGAAATTCTACCACAGAAAGCTCACAATTCTCTTAGACATTTTTACAATATAAGAATTTCATTTCTTCAGATCAAGAACCCATGAATATCACATGTATTCACCATAAATTACCATTTTAATTTCACATGTCTTAACCTCATAGCTTGTGACAAAAAACACTAAAATTATTTGTCATTTCATGGAGGATGTATGCCAATGTATAATTGTTTTCATAAACAAAGAGATACATATTTTAAGTGCACCGAATTATCATCCATGATGGCTGACTTGGTTTCTTGAGGTCAATTTCCCAAATTACATTTTTGACAAATTCTTCTTCTTTTTTCTTTACAAAAATTCCAAATAGGACTTTGACTGAATTAATTAATAAATCCTAGAAGAATGAAGAACATGCTTGACTAATAATAATAATAACAATAATAATAATAATGTTTTCTTCTTTCTTCTTTTTACATAAAATACACAATGATAATTATGAAGATTGAACCTAGTTACACTTTTCAACAAATTGTATCATTGTGATAAAAAAAATAAAATTGCAAACTTCGGGGTCCCATCGCATAGAAAATTGTATAGAGGCATTCGTTGCAACATAAATATTTTTATTTTGAATTGATGGACTATACATCTGCTCAACTATTGGAGATATTGTTGGTCAAAATTGTGAGTGTGTCGTTCAAATCACTAAATGCATTGACCAACTAGGGAAAATCCTATGGTTTGTTGGAAAGAAAATCGATATTACAGATCAAAGAAAATTTTATTCTTTCCCAGTGAAATATGCTACAAAACTTAGTCATGAGGAGTTGCACACAAATTGGAACATTGGTCGACTAGACTAAATGGAATTCAGTGAATCGAAAATTAAGTCAGCTTGGTTTTCAATTGATTACAATGTTGACTTAACAATCAAATATATCAATTTTGATAAGTGTTATGCTCACCTAAAATATTTTCATACTTTGTAAATCATCTTCATCACCTCTTGCTAGATGAAGGAAATATTCATATTGCCGAGTCCAATGGAGAAAAAGACTACAAATTACAATACTTGTTAACATGTTTTTCTTGTTAGCAAATTGTGCTGCTATGTCACTGCTGATAACATATTTTAGTATTAACTCATCCACATCCCATGTTAGCAACAACCATGTTGGAAAATCTAATAAATACTTGCTTGCAAGTAAACCATGCACACAGTGCTTGATAAATCTACAATAGTCATTGGACAGATTTGAAATAAGACTACTTTCAACTGACCATCTGTTAGGCCCCTATACTACTAGTGTAACCCCTTGTTATTATTGGTACAACCCACTTATTATATTGATGTACCCACGTAGTGCCCACATTGTTACTATTGTGCCCCATAAGAAGCCCACTATTATTATACACATCCTCATCCTTGAAGAGTCTTCCCATTCGGTAAGATCACCATTTCTTAAGTGCATGCAGTATTGCCGACATTTCCTTCTCATAAATAGCTTGCTTGAGATGTAGCAGTAAAAATACCCAATCACCTACATCAAAACATTTTTCACTACAATGTTGATCTACCTGTTGTTTCGTTTGATTTTTCACCGAAGTGGCCTTATCCTTTAAAAGTTGGAGAACTTGTTGTTGATGCTCGATGTGATCTTTCACCGCTTGAACCTTTTTCTTCTTGATATGTCCTTCTATTTTTAGAGTTTGAGGAGTGGTAATTTCTTCAAATCCTTTACAAGGTATGGTCAAATTCATTTCTTGATGCTCGATGTGATCTTTCACTTCTTGAACATTTTTCTTCTTGATATGTCCTTCTATCTCGATAGTTTGAGGAGTGGTAATTTCGACCAATGAATTACAAGATATGGTTGGATTCATTTCTTCTTTCTCTGGGGTTGGATCCTGGCGTATATCCTTTTCTTTTGATGTTTCTTGATCCTTTTCTTCCTCCTCTTCATACTCTATGTAAAATAATTTCTTCTCAACACACTTATGACCTTTAGTGCATTTGCTATCACAATTGTAACAAAGCCCTTTTTCTCTTTTTTCTTCCAATTGTTGTGGTGTAACCCTTGCAGGTTGTGGAAGGCTAGGAGGAACAACAGTTCCATATTTATACTTGTGAGGGGTATGCTTCCTCGTTTCCATAATTTTTCTTTCCACTATGTCACAAAGCCCTTTTACTCTTTCCAA